>CAJVPN010000013.1:0-71951 GCA_910592215.1 Entrophospora candida
TAATATTATTACTGATTACGAAAAGCAAATACCAATTATTCACCATCTTGATGAGGATCTTATAATTACCTAGAAAAAGATCTGCTCCGCGTTTGATTTCAATTAAAATACTTGTATAAATAAAAGATATATCAATGCAAATTAAAAAAAAGTTCTACTGGTCAGTTATTAACACGTCTTCAGGCAGGTACCAAACAACATGTCATTGTTAAAAAATAAATTGTTTACCAAAAAAAAAAAAACCAATCCCAATAATGGCGTAAAACATGTGACTTCAATTGAATTTAGAATAGAAAAAAGTCGCGTGACTGCGCACAAAAATTTGTTTAACCTAATTTTACTATATAATGAGGAGTTGCGCATATATTAATTAGTGGACACTGGAGAAGATTGATTTTATCTCATAAGATAGTTATGTTTCCTTCTAAGTTCTTTAAGAGTCCCAGGAAACATATGCTTCTATATTAGTACATGTAAGATGTATTTTTATTATTATTTATTTATTATAATAATAAGATTATTTTCCTTCTAAGGATTTCTGCTTTTTATTAGGTAATAATGCATCATGATGCTTTCTTTTTCCAACATTTATTATTTTTCTTTCTTCTTGATAAATTTCATAGGTAATCCTTTCTTTGTCTAAATATGTTTGCAAAGATTTGGTATCTGCTAATTTAAAAATGTAAGGAGCTATTTTTTCACCTTGTTCTTTTTTTAAAATACTTCTGATTGTGCTATAATTCTTGGGTTCCATTGTAGATCTAATGTAAATGAGTTTCATATTAATTGTTTTTATATAGGAGTAGTTATATCTATATATTAGGAAAAAAAAGAAGATAATAAATGTGACATTATTATTATAAAATCATATTAATATTAATATTTAATTACAGACAATGAATTATTGTAAAATTAAATCACCAATGATTGTTTTATGTTTTGGTATAACTAAATTTCCAGATAATGGAAATTATGTAGTAATAATAGTAAAGGACAAAATGTTGAAAGGATTAATAAGGTTGATGAAATTGGTGGTGAATTATCAATAGATGATTGATTTAATCCCTACTATTGTTATGTTCATCATAATTATAATAATATTTTTTGAATAATAAAATTAATTTTGCTATAAAACAGAAAAATATTTTATGAATAGTTCTGATCAGAAGTTTTTATTATTATTGTTTAAGGCTACATTTGATTTTTTTTCTTTAACAGTTGATTCGTTTATATTATATAATAGATGGTGTTGGCATGGAAACATCATTTGTGTATAACACCACTCTGACAAGAATCCAAAAACTATGTTGTCTAAAATATACTACGATAAACTTTCTTCAGACTGTAGGGAAAGCATCAAATATAAACTGGTTCTTTAAACTTAAATCATACCTGCAAGCTCTAATCACCTATAGATAATGTACTGGAGATCACAAAGTCCCCACTATCCTAAACACTCCACTGACAATCATCTCTTTCTTCTGGAAACTACATACCTACCCTAAAAATTTTCAAAATTTATTAATGAGTTACCCAACAGTTTTATGTTAAATTTATCCAAAGTTGGTAATAACAACTTACCCAAAATAGGCATGACATTATTTGAATTTTGACAAATACTAGATGCAAAATCACCATAATTATAACAATTGAAATTTCAATTCATAATATATTATTGATCTTTGCATATAAATTTCCACCTAACTCACATTTTGTAAAAATAATCCATCTGTAATTTTAATGATGCAATTACAGAAATATTAAATAGAATGAATAGGATTAGATACATAGACATATCCGCTACTTCCAAACATAGAAATAATTTTTTCAATTGCTAGTTGTTCATCAATAAGGAATAACAAATATCAATTTCTACCGTGGCTACAATGGAATGACATTAGTAGCTCTAATATCATCCATAAACTAAAACAATCAAATAAATAATCATTACATTGAAATATTAAAAAACCCCAAAATTAAAAAATTTTGTAGAATGGGAACAACATCTGCTATCCTTCTTCTTCCGGTCCAACGAGATATTTTTTGATCCATTCATTTCAATATTTCTTTCGATTTTTAACAAATATGGCCGATGGTGTGGTGGCTTAACTTTGAAGCTATTCTTGTTAGTTAATCGCAGGAAATTCACAATAATTCGGTGTTAATTAATTAGTACGAATTTACTTCGGTTCTTGCTTACCGCCTCGGCAAATTGTCAATGATGAAAAACTCGTTGCACAATAAGATCCTATATATATATATAAAATGATGGGTTCTTTTTGAAGAATTTAAAAAGATTCCTGTTCGAAATTTTACCAGCATTATAAGTATCTTTCTTTTTGTTCCACAAGTGTTTTTCTAATCTCAATCTTTTCTTGATATCTTCATGTTTTAGTTGTGATGCATATGAGATGGAATATAATTATCGTTCGTAAGCATTTTTTGTCATTGTTGTGCTGTAATTATCACAGTAATTTACTATATATGCGGAAACATTATAAAATCTTCAGCTTATCACAAACCAACACCGGCAACGCTAATAGGTTTTTTTTTATCCCCCCATAACAAGTAAAAAAATAGATGTCAATTTTGTGGGTCAAGATAAGATTTTCCCAAGTATAGTAATTACTATTCTTGAAATATCATCTGATTCACGTCCGATTCAATTTGGTAAAGTTATAGTTAGTAAGGACTATTTTTATATAATTTATGTGTTACAATTTAATATTAGTATCTTTTCCAGAAAAAAACAGGATAATAATAATAATAAACTTACTATTATTATAATTGCCATACTAATACGGGAAAAAACCCGTTACTAAATTTACCCTGGTTCTCTCTAAATTTGGTTTTACTAAACAAGTTAATTCGTGTTTCGCCGGTAATTGATCCGGAAATTTTTTTTAAATTCAATTTTTCACCCATATTAATATGGAAAGTCGCGCTTTTGATAAAGGACATTTGCCTGAGACACGAGCGATTAAATTTGCTATTTAATGGACGGTCCTGTGTTGTGGGCAAAAAAACTCATACTCTTAAATACTACTAACTTTAATTTTAATTCTCTTTCTATTTAATTTTCGCCGTACAATAACAATAATAATAAAATTTGTCGTAGAATTTATTTATATCCGGAAAAAAAACTTGTGGAGTTCGTTAATCATTCGATGTTTAAAATTTGGAAACACCGATGAACAATAGGAACAATAAATAGGAGAAATTTGTTCATAAATAACCATTTTTTTTATAAGGAATGAATGTATGAATGGACGATGAATGAACGACAGGCTAATAAGCCGGATCAAGCATCTATTACTATTACTATTACTATACTCATTATACTCATTATCGACAGGTGGTGTATTAGATTATATATTTAACCATTAAGGAAAAATCATCAGTGGATTTGCAAAGTAGTTAATAATACACATAATCTATGATTTTGAACATTTAATAAAGCTTATTTTTATCAAATGAAAATTTGACCAATCGTATTTGTTTTGATTTTATCCAAATTCGGACTACAGTGTAGAAGCTCTATAATAGGAACGAGCTTTAAAAGGGTGTAGATCACCCTAAAAAAAATACTTGGATGGACAATTTTGTGGTTTTTCATGATATAAATTTTATATATAAAGAAACCGGTCAAAACAAAGCATTATTATTTATTATTAATAATATCATTTCGAACCACAGCATTATTTGTCACTTTGTCTGCCTGTATGATAATTTTTTTTTTTGTATGAATTCATTCATTCATTCTGTTGATAATTTCTTGATCGAATGAGAAGTTACTATGTGCGGGGGGTTTTTTGAAAACTTTATCAAAATCATAAATCGCTATCCTTAAATAATAAGTCTCATAACTCTAAGTCTTTATGATTGTTTTTTTTTCTCTGTCTGACAGCTTATTCTTTAGTGGTGGAGAATGTGACTGTAGAAAGATATTTGCTCTAGTTGGCTTGGTTATACTTCAACCATATTTTCTAATTTTTAGTTTGATTTTATATCAAATATGTTTCCTTATTTGAGATAACTAACTCCTTTAATTTCACGGTCGCATCTTGTTGTTCTTTTTTTTTTTTGAGGATGATGGCAAAAAGTGTTCGTTATTCGTTATTATATTAATATTAATATTACCTACATAATTGTGTTACACTAAATATATTTTTAATTTTTACTGGTAACAACAAAAATGCAATTAATATAAATAAAGAATAATTCACAAAGATTGAGAGGTGAAGAAGGAGTTCGTTTGTATATGAAAGAGCGATCAAGGGCCCCGAAAAATTCAGTAAAAGTAACGGTTTGGTATAACACTGTGATAATAAAGATTGGTAATATAGTTTTCGGGGTCCTATATATATATAGTCGTTCATTGCGTTTACAAAAATAAACAAATTAAAAACTGGTTAGACAAATGTATTTTTATATTTTTAGAAAAAAACAAATTTAGAGATGTGCATTTTAATACATAGACGTAAAATACCAAGATTTTTGTGTATATATATATCAAATTGATCTTTTATTTTTTTTTTATTTATTTTTTCTCATTAATTAAAATTTCAACATTTGAACACGTATACATTTATTATAATGTCGCTGTATAATTATAATAAAACTTCTTCATTGATTTTAATTTTTTTCACGTTAATATATTCAATATTTATTATTACAACTGTTGATGCCGCCTACGCCTGTGATCCTGCTATATGTAAAGCACCCACGTGCATATGTGCGACAACGAACCCACCAGGAGGAATTCCTGTGGAAAAGGCACCACAATTTGTTCTTTTAACTTTCGGTAAATATTTTTTAAAGTGAATTTTCAATATATATATATATATATATACACATACACTAATGAATTGATATATATCCTCTCTTCCAATAGATGACTCTGTTCAAGACCGTACACTAAAAGGTAACATTTAACCATCCATACAACATACACACACTTGTATATATTTTTCGCAGAATTTTTAATTTAAGAAAATTTTTTTTTCGCAGTTGTCAATGACCTTCTTGGAAATCGTAGAAATCCTAATGGGTAATTTTATAATGATTCAATCATTTTTTGTTAAAGCGATCAATCAACTATTTTTCTAATTTCTATGTTTTATATATACGTATAATAATAGATGTCCAATCGGAACAACATATTACGTCAGTTTAAACTATACTGATTATTCATTAGTGACTCAATGGTATGCTAAAGGACATGAGGTAAAAATCAAATCTTCCACCACCACAATCTTTAAATTTATTACGAAAAAACTAAAAACAATATTTTCTTATAGGTTGCTGATCATACAATGACTCATTCAGCCGGGTTACCTAGACCTCTAGGTGATTATATTAATAATATTTATAAATTTATTTGAATCATTAGATAATTTATATTGATTAATATTTCCTTTAATTACATATGTATATATATATATATATATATATATCAAAGATGAAATTGTTGGAAACAGAAAGGCATTAAATGCATTTGCCGGCATTCCATTTGGAGAGATTACAGGATTCCGTACACCCTTTCTTGACACTAACCCAAATATTTATCAAATTCTCGCTGATCAAAAGTTCGTTTATGACACTTCAGCTACCTCAATAGGTACAGATGATTCATGGCCTTATACTTTAGATAATGGTTTGTACAGTGATTGTTACAAAGGTTTCTGTGATCAAGTGAAACATCCTGGTCTATTTGAAGTTCCTATGGCTGCAATCCTTGGTGGGTATCAATTAATCATATTATTATTTTTTGTCAGGTTGTTAATTTGTGAAAATTTTGCTAATAACAATTGATTATTGTGAATGAATTATTATAGATGATAAAAATACCCCATATTTAATGGATCCTTTACTTACCTATCCTGGAGATAAATTGAAATTGTTACAAGATAATTTTGTCAGACATACAAAAAATGGAAAAGTACCTTTTGGTAAGCAGTAGTAATATAACAACAACAACAATAATAAATAATAATAAGTAAAAATAAGTAATAACAATTATAAACTTTATTTTGTGTGAAACAAATGAATAGGTCTTTATCTTCACCCTGTTCAATATTCAGTAGAAACTATAGCACCAGGCGTACCAGATCCAACCCCAACATTAAACATAATGAAGGACTTTTTAGATTGGGCAATCAAACAACCAGACGTTTGGTTCGTCACCAATCAACAATTGATAGAGTATATGAAAAACCCTGTACCAGCCGATCAACTCAAAACTTATACAGCATTCCAGTGTAAACAAGCGACTGTCGGCAAAGAGATTTGTAATGGAATGGATGATAATGGCGATAAACAGATAGATGAAGGGTTAACATTGAATTGTAATTTTAACACTGAAGTGTTTAATACTTGTTATGGATGTCCAAAAACGTTACCATCATTGGATAACCCTGTGCCTGATTCAACAACCAATCTACGTTTCAGAGTTCCAACCACTTGTGATACTGTTTGGTGGGACCCAATTGCAAATATGTGTTTATGCAACTCAGCTTCTTGTGCTTATAAAGATGTAAGTCAAATTCCCGACGTCTCCACTACAAATACCACATCATCATCATCAACAACAACTAGTAGTGCCGCCAGTAGCACCCCTACAGTCAGTTTTACTAGTAATGCTAATGATTCGACAACAAATCTTCAATTCAAATTAACGGGTTTTATTGCTATATTTATATTCACAAAAATTTTACAAAAATTTTTATAGTTTTTTATCTATTTTTTAATCATAGTCATTAATAATTAATTGTATGATAATATTGAACATATTGAATAAATAGAAATTATATAGATTATTTTTTTTTTTTAAAAATTCTATGCGCAACTTTATTTTTTTCTAATAAACGCAAAATTCAACTTCCTTCGATCATATAAAAACTCCAAGTTACATGGGTTTTCTTCACTTGAGAAAATAAAAACTGCCTTTTTAATTCCATTTTGGATATTCTGCTCTTTTACAAAATTACAATATTTATTAGTTATATGTTATTATTATACAAAATTCTTAATAATGTTTACTTCTTAATTTGAACTTTTATTTATAATAAGCATCGGCTTTAACACGATGCGACATTTCGTGTTTTACGCGATATGAAATAAACACAACTATTACGGGCCGAAATTAATTTGTGTGTGCATATGCGAATAATAGATACAACTTGAACATGACGTGACTTTGTAATATTTTTACGTGAATTATTTATGCAACGATTGAAGAGGCCATGTCATGAAGGGTCAACACCCAACATGAGCCACCAGAAACAGCCCATTTCCTTTAGTTACTGGGCTTCCTAATGCCACATTTAAGTGGGTCGCACGGGTTTGCCATTGCATGACTTGCCCTGAGACAAATACTAGTAATGGAAAATTATGCTTAAATTATTGAGTTATAGTTCATTAGGACCCTGGACAATTATAATCGAGGTTATAGGTAATGATGTTAGCCGGCTAAGAAATTTATCAGCTTAACTGGCTAAGGAATTTTAAATGGTTTAGCCAGCTAAAAAAAAAGTTCTCTTAACATTCATTTTTGCATCTGGAATTTTAGTATAGGATTCAATGCCATAGATACTTGGTTGATATACATAAAAAATCGCACATTTTGTTGATCATCGTCAAAAAAATTTTTGATTGAAATAAAAGATGTTTTGTTTATTTTTGTATCAATAAAAATTGAATTATACCTGAAAACGTCAATAAAAGTATGTTTGTTAATAATAATAAATTAAATATTAATTAATATATGTATATATTTTTTTTTCAATGAATTTTCTTTACAAATCCTGCTAATAGATTATTTATTGGCTACCTTTAATGTAACACGCGCGCCCGCACTCAATTTCAAATAAAACAGATAATTTGAATAAACCTTATTTGAACCATTAAAGGCGAGATGATAACAATAGTATTGAATATCACCGTCAAATTAAACGTTAACGCGAATCTCGAAAGTTGATTGGTCGATTTTTTCTGTTTAGGGGATAATTAACTAAAAATGGGCAGTTAGTATGTAACTTCTATGGCGGGTTTTTTCCTTATCTGGATTTAAATTTTAATTCTCTATTGACCCGAATTATAATGTCGCGGTCTCCTTTCCTTTTTTAAAAAATATTTTCAAATCGTAGTATTGGTGGTGGGTGACATTCGATATAGTTTTTCCGGTCCTAATTTAGCATTACAATACGGATCGGATCATCTATACTCAAAAGTTAAAAAATTTGAATATTATGTGTGATCCACATATCCACATATTAGATTTTAAAAAAACCACCACCATTCAATTCAGCTTTTAAAAAGGGGGCCAATTCATCTAAAAAAAATTTGTCTCAAATTTCTTTTCTTAATATTAAATTCGAGAGTTATGCTCAGAAATACAATAATAATTTTCGTGTTACGATAATTTGAATTACACGACCAAATTTGGTAAGATTTTTTGGCGTTAAACTTTTTTAGGAAATAAATACTGAAAATTTTGTTAGAAATCAGGGCTGGCTGCGTAAAGAGGCTAAAGTCCTAATTTGGTAATAATAGTCTTGACTAAATTGGCTTTACATAATTCTGTGGCCAAATTCTCATTTAGGTTATGCGGCCAGCCCTGAACAAAATCTGGGAATTTTCAAAATGCTAATGCTTTGCAATTTTCACTTTAAGAAAAACTAGCCGATAAGTTAGCAATAAAAGTTATCGGTTAACTTTTTAAATGGGTATAAAATTTTTTGTTTTAGTAATTAATTGATTATAGATCTGCACCGTAGTAATAGCCAGCCATTAGAGAATTTACTTAAAATGGAAAAGAACACAAAACTTTCTATATAAATATTGATCCATTTTTCTATTTACCCATAATTTCATATGACATAAAATTGGACTTATAATAAAAATTTTCTGTTATACCTAAAATAGTCATACCACTTACTAAAAGTCAAAATCGGATCTTACCTCAATTATAATAATCCGGGGTCCTGACCAAACCCTGCTATTATATTAATATACAAATCCGTGCGTGATTAATATTTATTAATATAAATTTGTTTAATAGCTTGGCATTCATTATTCCCATTCATTAGTCTTACAAATAAAATTTTGTGGCTTACGGTGGCTTCGTTTTATAAAAAAAATTCAAATCAATTAAATTATTTCACCAAAGAATCAGTTTAATCTTTTAATTCCGGTTTTTACATCATGTATGACGAAAACATGGTGAGAGACTCTTCTATCGCTTTGAAACCCATATTATCTTATTCAGATAATAATAGTACAAAACAGAATAGCTTAGATATTGAGGATGAAACCCCTCTTATTGAAAATGAAGTGAGTTAGCCAAAGTGTATATTTATCATCAAGGCTTTTATAGCTACATTTAATAGTAAAGTCTACTGTGACTCTTAATTATCCTATATATGTATATAGATCCCTTAAATTTTTAACGGAATTAATGCAAAATAAGAAGAAATTATAAGAAAGATATGTACCTTTACTTATATTATTATATATGAATATACATTCCTAGGATTCCCCCTCGTTACTTTCTTCAAGAAATAGTAGACGACATGGTTCGTCAGGAAATAATTCTTATTCTCTCATTGGAGGCAGAAACACACAAAAATCACGAACAATCCCTTTTCATGCTTCTGGTATTTGTTTTTCTATACTCTCTTTTGTTTCTTTTTAATTTTCTTTTGATTGATTCTAATCTTTTTCAAATCTTTTTATTCTAATATTTCTAAAAAGATAAAGTAAAAAATAAATATCCTCCGAATGTTATTCGTAATCAAAAATATAATCTTATTACGTTTTTTCCGCTAGTTTTTTATCAACAAGTATTTATCCTTCCAAAAATCAAAGATATTTTTTTTTTAAAAAAAACCAATCATTTTCAAAAAATTAACACATATTTATTAAATTTGTAATGAAATAGTTCCATGTTTTTATAAATCTTTATTTTCTTCTTGTGGCATTATCTCAATTTATTCCTTCTTTGAGAACAGGTAAAATCTTTTTTTCAAACACGCAATCAATATATGAATGATGACTAATAATAATTGACATAAAACTATAATTACAGGATATCTTATCACATATTTTGGCCCTTTGTGTTTTGTAATTTTGGTCACTATGGGCAAAGAAGCATATGATGATTGGATAAGATATAGAAGAGATCGTGAAAACAATTCTCAAAAATATGAAATATTAACGCAAAATGGTATTAAAATAGTACCAAGTTCCAAGATAAGAGTTGGTGACTTGGTCATTATTCATAAGGATCAAAGGGTAATCTCAAATACAATTATTATTTTTTATTGTATTGTTGAGTGTTTGAAACTAGAGTTATTTAATTTTAGGTCCCTGCTGATTTAATATTATTAAGAACAACAGAGACTAGTGGCGCATGTTTTATTAGAACAGACCAATTAGATGGTGAAACTGATTGGAAATTAAGGTATTACAATATCCACGGTAGTGGATTTTTTTTATTTTCAAATAAATATCAATATAATAGATATTTATAATCTATTGTTATTTATATTATTATTATTATTATTATTGATTTAAGAGTTGCAGTACCTTTCTGTCAAAAATTACAATCAAATGATAATCTTTTAGAAGTCAATGCTGATATTTATGGTAAGGCTTAAACATAATTTTTAGAAATAGCATTTGATATTATTATTTTATTAAAAAAATTATTGTTGTTTGTATTTTAGCTGATATTCCTCAACAAGATATTCATAGTTTTGTTGGTAATTTTTCAAAGCAAGCTATGGATAATATGGTATGTTTATCATTCAAAAAAGGTTATCAAAATATTTTCAATTAAATTTTATTTTAATTAATCATAAAATATGATAAAGTTAGACACCACAAGTTGAAGCTTTAAATGTTGAGAACACTTTATGGATGAATACGGTGTTGGCATCGGGTACTGCTATTGGATTTGTAATATACACGGGAAAGGATACTAGAGCTGTCATGAACACAAGTCACCCAGAAACTAAAATTGGATTATTAGATAAAGAAATTAATCGATTATCCAAGGTTAATAATAATAATCAAAAAATTTGATTTTGTGTAGAAAATAGAATAGTTGGATCAAAGTCATTCACAATTAATTCAAATTAAAATTTATAGATTCTTTTCCTTGTGACACTGTTGTTGTCTTTTACGCTTATTGCATTAAACAATTTTCGAGGTCTTTGGTATATTTATTTATGTCGATTTTTGATTCTTTTTTCTTCAATCATTCCTATAGGGTGAGTTCTTTTATTTAATTATTCAAAAAAAATTTTTTTTTTCTTTTGTGGTCTAATGTCATTTTTATTATTTCAAGTCTTCGTGTCAATTTAGACATGGGTAAAAGTGTTTACGCATATCAAATAATGCATGATAATGAAATTCCATATACAATAGTCAGAACTAGTACAATACCAGAAGAACTGGGCAGAATTAATTATCTGTTATCAGATAAAACTGGAACCTTGACCAAAAATGGTATTTAAAATGATTTTTTTCATAATGATCAAAATTTAACTACAATTAATATTGATTAATGTTATTAATAGATATGGAATTAAAAAAACTTCATATGGGAACTATGTCCTATAGTTCAGATACAATGGATGAAATATCTTCACAATTGGAAATTGCATTTGGACAACCAGGCATATATAAAAAAAAATTTTTTTGTGACAATAAATGGTTCCATTCAATTTTGCATAAAAATAATATCATATCTATTAAATAGATACAACTCGTGCTTCAACATCTCTTCAAACACCATCTTTAGTTGGAAAAGGTCGAAGAGATATGACATCAAGAATTAGAGATATTATCCTTGCACTTGCTTTATGTCATAACGTAATAAAAGAAAATCCTTTTATTGATTTAATTTTCATTTGAAAATCGTATTAATATATGTATATATATTTTGATTTGAAAAGGTCACGCCTGTAATTGATGTTGATAATTTAGTTACTTATCAGGCTTCGTCACCTGACGAAGTTGCAATTGTTAAATGGACTGAAAGCGTCGGTTTAACTTTGGTTTTTCGTGACATTAATGAAATGCATCTTCGTACACCTCATGGAAACATTCTCGAATTCAAAATTCTTCAAATATTTCCATTCACTAGTGAAAGCAAGCGGATGGGAATTATTGTCCAAGATAAACAAACTGAAGAAATTACATTTTATGAAAAAGGTGCAGATGTAGTCATGGGCAGAATTGTTCAATATAACGATTGGTTGGATGAAGAATGTGGAAACTTTGCAAGAGAAGGTCTTAGAACCTTAGTTATTGCTCGTAAAAGGTTATCAGATGTTGCCTATAATGATTTTCAAGAAAGGTATTATTATTGTCATTAAAAATTTTTTCCATTTGTAAAACATATACAATTGATTAATTTTTATTATTGAAATAGGTTTCATGAAGCTAGGACAAGTTTAACCAATCGTAAAGCTCGAGAAGGAGAGATTATTTCATCGATACTAGAACAAGATTTGGAACTTTTGGGGTTGACTGGTGTTGAAGATAAACTTCAAGATGGTGTTAAAACTACGTTGGAGCTACTTCGAAATGCAGGTCTTAAAATATGGATGTTAACAGGTTAATAATTTGTTTTGAATACTCTCATATAAAATCTAATGATTATAAATTTTCATTAATTTGATTTGTTATTATAACTTTATATATATATTATTATTATAGGAGATAAAATTGAGACAGCAACTTGCGTAGCAATATCCTCAAAATTGATTTCAAGAAATCAGACTATCCATAAAATAGCAAAAAGTGATAAGAGTTTTTTTTTAATTTCATGTAACTCAATTATTAATTGCTCAATCAAGATATTTAGTTTCAGTTTTGCTTTTTTAACTAGTGCAATCTTCAGATGAGGCATTAGAAGAATTGGACCATTTACAAAGTACAGGTGATTGTTGTTTGGTAATTGATGGAGAATCACTTCAGGTGACTTTAATTGTTTTAAATTATCTTTATTGTTTTATAAAATTCATCATATTAAATATTTTAATATTCTCTCTTTTGAAAAAAAATTTCAGCTTTATATTGATCATTACAAGAATGAATTTATTGAATTAGCAATCAGATTGCCAGTTGTAGTTGCTTGTAGATGTTCGCCTACTCAAAAGGTTAACAATATTTCAAGTTAAATTTATTGAATCAATCACGCATACTTTGAGTGCTCATTATATTATTTATTATCTATTGATCAATAGGCTGACATTACGAGACTCATTAAAAATTTTACTAATAAAAAAGTTTGTTGTATTGGCGATGGTGGTAATGATGTTAGTATGATTCAAGCAGCCGATGTTGGTATGTTATGTTTTTTTTTCTTTTAATTTCAGTTTAAAGAATATTTAATATTTTTAATAATTTATCATCCATTAAATTGTTTTCAGGTGTCGGTATTGTTGGAAAAGAAGGAAGGCAAGCTTCTTTAGCAGCTGATTTTTCAATTACTCAATTTAGCTATTTGACAAAATTACTACGTAAGTAAAAAATTGTAAGATATTGTTTTAATTACTTGGAATATTTTTTTCAAAAAAACTTCATTCTTTATAGTTTGGCACGGAAGAAATAGTTATAAACGTTCTGCGAAGCTTTCTCAATTCGTTATCCATCGTGGTCTTATAATATCGGTTATGCAAGCAGTATTTTCTTCTATATTTTACTATGCACCAATTGCTCTATATCAAGTAAGTATCTGTAACCCTTTAGCGTTACAGCATAGAATATATTTTTTTAATTTTTTTTAAAAAATTCCTGTAGGGTGTATTGATGGTAGGATATTCTACCCTTTATACAATGGCGCCGGTATTTTCATTAGTATTGGATATGGATGTAAGTGAAGACATAGCATTACAATTTCCGGAATTATATAAAGATTTAACAAAGGTAGTTACAAATTTATTATTAATATTAATTACTCTTGTATGAAATTAATATTTTTATAAATTGTTCTTTGTGGTTGCTATAGGGAAGATCACTTTCTTTAAAGACCTTCTTTCAATGGTTAATGATCAGTGTATATCAAGGTATCATTGTACGCGCACATACATGTTTTTCTTTTTTTAAAATTTTCAATGCTCATTTAAATTCTATATGTATGTTCTTATCAAATAAAATTTATAGGTGGCGCTATAATGATTATGTCTATATTTCTTTTTGAAGACGAATTTGTCAATATTGTCTCGATTTCTTTCACTGCGTTAATTATTAATGAACTTTTGATGGTTGCTTTGGAGATCAATACATGGTAATGCAGTTCGACTGATTATTTTAATATTTAAAAAATTATATTAATTAACAATGAATTATTAACCAATTCAATTATGATTTGAAAAAAAGGCATAAACTTATGATTATATCAGAAATAATTACATTGATCATTTACATTGTTTCAATGATATTTCTGCCTACCTACTTTGGTCAGTATTTTTTTTTTCAATTTGACTTTCGATTTATAAAGCCTTTTGTATTAATTATTTTTATATATATTATTTTTATTTTATAAAGATTTATATTTTATCTTAACTATAACATTTGTGTGGAAGGTTGCTGTAATAACCGCTGTTAGCAGTATTCCATTATATATAGTCAAATTTTTGAGGAAAAGATATGCACCATCAAGTTATTCTAAATTACTGTGATGATTTTTTTTAATAGAAGATCGGATATTTTTAAATACTGTATATTATTAAATGTAAATTAAAGTTATAGAATTTATTTATTATTTCAATATCTATTATTATTATAATAACATTTCTTTTTTTTTTTTTCAAAATAATAATTAATTGTTTGGATAGGGCAATACGACAAAAGAAAATATCGATATCATTGTCAAAAAAAATTTTTTAGTAATGTTTTATCATCTCTAGATAGGCTAAAGAAAATCTCAGTAAAATGGATTAATTTTAGATTAGAACAAAAATTTAGAAACAACGTTGTTCTTACACCAAAAATTGTTTACCCAATATTTTATTTTTTTTAATAATACAATAATTTAATTTATGAAAATGGCTGCTATTATTATTATTTATTTATATAAACTTTTTAATTTCAATCCAATCTCTCTTCTTCTTTTACCTTCAAGAAATTTCATCAAGTCCCCATATGTATTTGGTATAACTCTTCTAACATTAATAATATTATATGATGTAAAAGTAAAATGAAATATATTTGTTGTGTCTCTTTTTTCTTTTTCAATATCTAAAACATCTGCTATAACCTATAAAAGAAAAACCCCCAATATGAATGTAAAAAAGAATGCATATTATTATTATAAAGTATCATTATTGTTTTTTGATGCTGTTATTATCATCATCACCATCGTTATTAATTATTATTAAATATAAAAAACTTACTGCAACTTGAAAACTTTGATGTGGTGTACCAGGTGAATACACAATTTGAGATGACAAGCTTAAAACTGAGCCAATTGGTACAGGTTTTCTAAATGAAATTTCATCCAATGCTAAAAAAATTGGTCTATTTCTCAAGAATACTGATGCATTTGAAAATGCTAACTTATTATTATTATTATAATGATGATAAAAAGTTTAGCTTATTTAAAAAAAATATATAATAATGACAATTGAAAAAAATATAAAGTAGCATTCTACCTCATAAGCTAATTTCATCAAATAACCACCAAATATAAAACCATGAAGGTTTCTATACTAATAATATTGGAAAAAAGATGTATATATTAAAAATTTATTTATTATACAAGTTCAAATTTACACTATAAACATTACTTGTGGCTGCATGAGAACAACAGATTCCATAATTGTTTCATCCATCCACATAATATCATCGGGTTTCTTTTCTTTTCTCTTTGTATCTAATAAGGAAACAAATAAACAGACAAATAAGATATTGAATAGATTTAATAATAATCATCATTTTTTTTTACCCGCATATTTGCTATATTCAAGGTACAAATCATGTATTAATAATCTTTCATCTTTTGTTGGTGGTAATTTATTAAGAGATTTGGCAGCTGATTCAATTTTACGAGCTTTTAGTTCTATATGATTTTATATATATATATATATATATATTATTTAAATATATTTAAACATATATTATAAAAAAACAATTAATAATATTAATGTACCTTTTCCCATTTGAAATAGTCTTTTTTGATTTTCATTTTCTAATTGTAATGGATTGACTCGAGCTGCTTGACCTGTCGTTGGATCTTTTGCTACCATTGTAAATCTTGCTATCATAATCGTTTCAAGTTTATCTTGATTTTCGTTAAATATGTACTCGGGATTTTTTTCTATTTTTTGCATTACACCATCTTTAAGCGATTCCATTTTAATCAAAACTAGTTAAATATAGGTGTAAAATAATTATCTTACTTTATTATTTAACAAATGACAATAATGATAATAATAATTTTAATTATTTGGTTTTCACCTTCCATTGAACTATATCCAACATAAGTTACGTGCCCAATTAATCTTAGATCATTGATTTTCAAGTATTTAATTAACAAATCCAATCTATCAACAGATGCTGTAACTATTAAAAAAGGTGCTAAATTACTTTTGTCAATTTCACAATGTTTATAAGCACTTGCACCAGCTAAAAGATCCAAATTTTCAAATATTTTTCCCAATCTTTAAAAAAAAAAAATTTAATTAAATCTAAACGACACCTATGTTATAAAAATGTAAAGATATATATATTAATATACAGATATCATCATCCAGAAATACCTAATTCCACCATATGGACTAATATAATCTTCTAACAATTCAGCATCACTTTTGAGTGGCAAGAATTTTTCAACACAAGAATCTGACATTGTTTTAGGAACCAGTTGTTGTTGTTGTTTGAGCAATGATAAATCAACATTATCTTTATTATTAAGTATGGAAGAATATTTTTGTTTTGCTGAAATTTTTTTAATAAAATCATCATGCCTCCAATTTGATGCTTTTGTTTTTGGTTTTACCATTGGCTCTTCATATGGATTTTCGATGCAAATAATCAATATTTTTAAAATTGATAGTAAAAAATATTATTATTGTTTATTGTTGCTAACCTTTACACATTAATTCTTCTACACATTCATATCTTTTTAAACTTGAAGAATTATTACCACCATCATTATCATTATTATTATTGCCATTTGAAGAATAATACCTGTATTGGAATGCTTGAAATTTACGAAATGAAAGAAAATTCAGTTTAGATGGTCGAAATTTTATTGGATGAAACTCTAATTTAATCATTTTATGCCAAGGGAGTCCGGGGAAATCGACAGCATTATAAATGTTAAATCATTGAAATTTATTAATCGTTAATCGTTAATTTAGTTTTATTTCCATCAGTTAACAATAATAACAATATTAGATTCTAGTACTAATAGTAATAGTAAAGAAAAAGGAGTTGAAAGAGACGGACGAAACTATTACTATTGAAAATATTTGGATGATTAATTCTATCTATATTATCAATAATAAATATTTGTTATTTTAAAAATCCTTAGCCGCCAAGCCGTTTACTACCTAAATTGGTAATTTTATTTCTATAACAAGAAAGTAACGCAGAAATCTATTACCAAATTTAGAAATTATGCATGCAGATTATTAGCCGGCTAACATCACTAGTTATTTGTTTATTTTTAAAAAAAGTCATCTATTATTATTAAAATTATTACCATGTTTACCAATTAATCTTTATGTAGTAGTAACGATAGCTGATGAAAGTCGAATGATTTTATTTATTATTTTATTATGCATATACATTATTTAATCGATATATTAAGTAAAAACATTAATTCAATCGTTTGCAATCACAGATGCTAAATTATATCATGTGGTACATAACTCAAATGTTATAAAAACCTCGGACATCAAGGCTCATTTTTTGAATTTACCATCGTCACTTACAAAAAAAAAATATATATATATATATATTTCAAATAAAAAAAAATCATGGCATCCAATAAACCTGCTGACGTTTTCGAAACTTTTACTTATGGATTTATTAAAATTCATGATACACTTCGAGCGGGGATGGTTCAAATTTTAGAGGTAACATGGCCGAAAAAAATATTTGGATTCTTGACAATGAAAAATCATCTAAAAATTTTATAAAACACATTATTTCTTTAGAATGCTCCAAAAGTACCCGCCTCTGATATTGACAATTTTATAGGATACATCGAAGCATTCAATTCTCATTTCATGAGTCATCATCATCACGAGGAACACGTAATCTTTCCCTCAGTATCCAAAAAAATACCTATCAGCGACTTTGTTGATGATCACAAACAACTCGATAAATTACTCCATAGCTTGTCCAACTACACGTCAGAAGTTAAAAATAAGAAAGTGACTTATGAATCATCAAAAGTAGTGGAGTTGATGACGAAAATAAGTGACCTCATTCTTCCTCATTTAAAAAACGAGGAAGTCACCTTTTCAGTTGAAGCTTTGAGAAAAAATCTTACGGTGCAAGAACTTGAAACAATTCAAGAACAAATCAAAGATGCGGTTAGAAAAGCCGGTGGGTCAACTACTATTCTTCCATTTATACTCTTACACTTGCCTGAAGAAGATAGAGATCTCATGGTTTATAGTTACATGCCTTGGTTTGTAAAATCACTTCTTCTTCCTTATGTATTTGTCAGGTGGAATCAAGGATATTGGAAATATGCAAAATACCAACATCTATAACTTATTATTACAATTATTATATAATGTTCTTTTTATTTAATATTTATTATCGAATACAATATACATATTTTTATTCTTATTATAATGTAAAAAATTGCATATTCACGAGAAATGCCTTTTAAAATTGATTTATTATTTGTCTTATTTGCCCACGCGTTCATCTCTTTGATACTTTAGGTTGTTATCATTATAATTACTGTATTGCCATTTGAAGATTGATTACTGTATTGTGATGCTTGGAATCCAGTCGCGGCTAGATTTCAGCAATGACTAGATAATAGCTCCTGCGGCTAGGTTCTAATAATAATAGTGACAATCATATCTGCTTACCTTTTAATATTAACACAGGCCCAAATTCAATTATCCGAGATGTTTTTTATCACCAAAAGTTCTTAATTATCCAAAAATCGGTATAGCATGGAGTTCCCTACTAACTAAATTATTCATTAAGCTATAGAAGGTCATGTTTATTGCATTTTTAATTACGCATTCATTGAATTATATGGGGCACACTGCAACAAAACCAGACCAAGACAAAAGTGAGCATTAATTAAGTCGGAAAAAATTTCAGAGATCAACGTTAGTATTATTAATTGTTATAATTGTAAAATCGTACCAGAATTCATTTTATTATTCTACAAGTTGATATAAATCTGTAAATAGTAAGTCATTATTATAAGGCCGTTTTGTCTTTGGTTGTTTTGATGAGTCAACTAATCTCGATTTTGTCTTAAGTTGAGCTTTTTTTTTCTTGTCTTTAGTTGCCTTGTTGGAGATATAATTGAATCACCAATTAATTTTTTGGCTCCGTATTAAGTTTATATTTAGCATTATTGATAAATACATATCGCATATTCCGACATATTGCCAAAATACTTATATTATCCTAAAAACGTTTAGGCACCTTGCTGCTTGTTCACGACAATCTTCGGATTTTTTTATTCAAAAGAATCTGCTGAGAGGTCCTCACTATGTTCTCGATATTTTAAGCAATCTAACCAACTCTTTATTCTTGTCAAATTAATCTGGTGCAATTAACATCTTGCCAAAGAACAACAAACTGAATTAGCAAATTATATTTCATCTAAATGATTATGATCTGCGGGCTACTATTTATTGTTAATACTATCACTTCTACTACGTGTACTACTATTATTATTATTATTCAATGATATATCTCTTGATTCGTTGCCATTGTTATTATTTAATGGTTCACTATTATTACTTTCTTTATTATTTATTATTGTGCTACGATTATTGTATTTTTTGGGGGGGGGGAGCAAGTGAATGGCAGATTTTTCATTCCAAGTACATAAGTAATGAAAGAAAATTTTTTTTTTCATTTCAAGTTACAGTCAAACCTCGACAAGCCGAACCACTATAAACCGATTTTCGCTTTATAACGGTGCAAAAATGGTTAACCAAAAACATAATTGTAAATCATCATAAACCGAATCTTGATAAGCCCATTTTTGTTATTCCCAAAAGTTCGGCCTATTGAGATTTGACTGTATTAAACATCAGCCGGCTGACATCACTAGTGGAATATTTCCAAGTTTTATAAAAGATTTTTGCCCAACTTCTTACACACCTAGAAAATCAAGGACCTTTATTTAACAATTGAGCAATACATTAATTTTGATCCAATAATTTTGTAATGCTTTAACTTTATATCCATTTGAGGTAATGGATGACGATGGATCATTTAATAATTCATCTATTTTCTCAATTCCACCTCATGTTTTTGATGTTCCACGAGATTGATTTCAACTGCATTACTTTCTTCAATCAAGTCATTGTGGGAATTCATATCATTTTCATTTATCTGAAGATTTTTTTCTGTAGAGAAAAAATTATCTAATGTGCTCCCATTTTTTTCAGCGTCTAATCTACCAATTCTTTTCTTTCTTTGCCTGGTTCTGATAGAATTTCCAAGATAACTAAGCGGTCTTTTAGATCTGGCATAAGATTTCGTATTTTCGGATGGTTTTGATGAAAGTTCTGGTGACGATGTTGATGATACTATTGAGTGGTTTGATAATAGTTTTGAAAATGGTAATTCATTATTTGAATTGCTGACTAATTCTCTATTACTGTGTTGAATAAAAAAAAATGAATTAAATTACAAAAAAGAATATATATATAACAAATTTAAATCATTTATATGTGTCTCCTCACATTTCATTATCAACCAATTCATTTGCATTATTAATCTCTTTGTTCTTATTTTTAATTACTTCTTGTCTAGATTTAACGGATAATTGTGATATTTTTTTAAGATGCAAACTTCTTTTAGACAATCTACCCATATTTATTAAGAAATAAAAAAATATATAATTTGCAAAATGTGTCGCGTATTAACTTTCGTGAAACCAAAAAAGATCTATACTGGCAACATTTAAAGGTTGCCGGTTCTTTGACCTAAATGAAGTCGTAATCTCGGAAATTTCTTATTACTCCCCTCATTTTGTAAAAGCTATTCCCATTTCAATATTATTTATTGTGACACAAAATGTAGAAACTTGTCGAGATCGACAGATACATAAACCAGTGTGGTATACAAAATCAACGCAAAAAATAAAACAAACTTCTTTTTATTCCAACGTTAATACTGATCAAATCATTATCGCGAAAAAAACGATAAGAAATCATAAACTAAAAAAAAAAAAGAGAATAATAAATTTTTCACGATAGGTAATCATACAAAAAAACGCAAAAGACCAAGGGCGAAAAAAAAAAAGGTGGAAGATATTAACGATAATATGGCGTCACAGCTACCTGAAGGTGACGATGGTAATAATTAGTAACTTTTTAATTTATTGTTGTAATTTGATTTAATTTATTAATTATGATATTATTAATATTAAGTTTTTTCTTAATTAATTGACTTACTATTAAAAAAAAGATGATTATTTTGAACAAATGGTTACGGATGAATATGATGACGGACAAATGATAATAGATGGAGGTTCATCATACCAACCTCAATCAGATTTTATAAAAGAAAGCGGTAGAGATAATGAAAGAGGAGGAGGAGAAGGTTATAGAGATAGAGAAAGAGGTAGCGGTGGTGATGAAATAAGTGGTGGTAGAGGTGGTGGAAGTAGTCATTCTCATCATAATAATCGTCAACAAGGTGATGGTAGTGATAATAGTAGTGGCATATATGATGAAAATTTCTTCCCTAGTCCAACACATCCACATCATAATAATGGAGGTTGGCATCATAAACAACGACAAGGTGATAAATTAGTGGATCAAGAGTTTTTTAATGGTAAAGGATATTATTATTATTACTTTAATTACGTAAATATTCTTATTAAAAAAAAATTTTTTTAATGATTAGATTTTCCTGACGATTTCGATGATGAAGATTTAAATTAAATATTAGTTGTTATTGTTAAATAAATATGTGCTATATATAACTTTGTTTTTTTTAAAAAAAAAAAAAAGGTTTTGCTTTTTAATATCTCAAAAAAGATTATTTGGTTTTTCTAATTTTATGATTCAAAAATTAATATTTTATTAAAATTAATAATCATTGTCAAATATAAATTTCTTTTTTACATTTCTGCAATCAATATTTATCATAATTATAGTTATCATCAGACACTAAGTATTGTTAATGTGTCTCGATCCCTACTCAATGTCCAAACTGCAAGTTCTTGATAATTTTGAATGCACTCTAATAACTGATCTTCTGTATAACCTTTTGCCAAAACTCTTTGTTTAATAGTCAAATAATCAATTGATAATCCACCATGATTTTCCAGTACCTCCATCTCTCTCTCTACCCTTTCTACCCTCTCTCCCCCCTCTTCTCCGCCAACCTCACCTTCATCTTCATCATCATCATCATCATCGTCACCACCTGCAAAACTTACTAATCGTTCTCTAGCTATTATTGTTTTTATAATTCCATAAATTATAGAAGTAGGTGATCTATCAAAATTGTCATTGTTTGTGTCTGGATCCTTTAATGATTCTTTAGATACATATATTAATCTCAATGCTTCATCGACATCATCTTGACTAACCTCTTCTCTTAACCCTAGGCGTGCTCGTGCTTGTGCTAATCGAACCATTGCTAGCAAGGTACGAGCACTTGTAAAAGTAAATTCCTTTTTTTTGAAATCACCACCGGCTTGATCTTGACGAAGTCGTTTATATGTATCAACCATATACCAACCAACAGGTGGTGGAATAGTTGGACGACAATTTCTTGCTTCAGCAATATAGTGTCTAAAATTTATAAAAATTTTTTTAAAATTTATTAAAAAAAAAATCATTTAATAACAAATCAGTTAATTTATTACCTAATCATTTGAGCTTCCACTACTTCAGTTTGCATTACTGGATGTTTACCAAATGAATGAACATAAGCAACATGCTGTGCTAATTTAGTATCTTCATCCAGATTTGGTCTATCTAGAATTAAAAACATAACATCAAATCTTGACAAAAGAGCTGCTGGTAAATTGATGTTATGAGCGGGCGAAACCCTAGGATTGTAACGACCATAAAGTGGATTTGCAGCTGCTAAAATTGATGTACGTGCATTCAAGGTTGTTGTGATGCCAGCTTTACTTATGCTAATCGTTTGTTGTTCCATAACTTCATGTATGGCTGTTCGATCAGTGTCATCCATCTTATCAAATTCATCAATACAACAAATACCATTGTCAGCAAGCACCAGAGCACCACCCTCTTTATAATAAAATATAAATAAATTAGTAATTAATTGGTAAATTATTAAAAATTAAATGGAACACGATTTAATCAATTAAATACCAAGAATCATTTCATCAGTTGTTGGATCCCGATTAATTGATGCAGTCAAACCAACACCAGAACTACCACGACCAGTTGTATATACACCTCTTGGAGCAACTTTACATATATATTTAAGTAATTGAGACTTTGCAACGCCGGGATCGCCCATCAAGCATATATTCAGGTCACCACGAATTTTCATTCCATCACTCGTGTTTTTAGTAACACCGCCAATAAGTAACAACAATAAAGCTTTCTTCACATCACCATGACCATAAATTTCAGGCGCAATACTACTTGATAATTTTTCATAAATTAAAGGATCTCCACGTAATCCCATTAATTTTTCTTCAACTTCTGGTGTTTTTTCCATTTTATCGTATTGTTTTTTAAGTTGATTAACGTATTGACCTTCTAGATAGACATCAGTCAAAAGACTAGTACTACCTTTGTATCCTTTATGTGGTGTCGCTTGAAATATTCCTGAAACATTTACCACATCACCGGGATTCATTGAACGCGTTACTTCTCCATATAATAATATAGTCATTGTACGGGGGATATGACCAACAGGTACTTGTTCAGTCTGACACAATATAAATATATAATCATAATAATAATCATAATGGTTAAATTTTCTTATTAAAAAAAAAAAAATACATAAAATTATTTATGTGTAATTGATTAATTACCATTTCTTGCATTTTTACCTCTTGAAAAGGTAAAAATTTACAAGATTTAGTCTGCATTAACAATCTCCCCCTTATTCTATTCTTTTTGCATTTTTCCGTTGGACAGTCAACAAGTGGAGTATAAGCCTTTTTTGTTACTTCTTGAAATACTTCATTACCACACATTTCACATGAATAACCAGCAACCAACAAAAATGGCTTGACATCATTGACACGAATGATCATACCCTGAACTGTCACCAGATGACCAACATATTTACCACTCACTTCACGAATTGCTAAAGGTGTTTCAGTTGACAAGGGTTTGAAATAAAGTGCACTAATTATATATTTTTATTGTTAGGACAATCGATAATTATAAAAAAACAATTAAATATATAAATCAATAAAATAACTAACTATCTTCTTGTTAAAGAGGGAGGATAAATTGTACGATCTTCAGGTAAATTTTGTTCATCTTTATCTCTTCTGTGTTGCATAATAACATCTATTACATCACTTTCATAATCTATTTCTTTTGTAGGAGCTGGTAACAATTTATCAATCTCATCTTGAAATATATCATGATATCTTCTTATATTTGTTTGAATTCTTTCGAGTAAACTGTCTTCAAGTTGATCTTCCCACTAATAAATAATAAATGAATAAATTGATTGATTGATTGATTGATTGATTGATTGATTGATTTAAAATTTAGAATTTTAAATCAATGATAATAATAATTTATTTACCGTGGCAAAATCATCAAGTTCAATTGTTATAGACTTTTTTTCTCTATTTGCTATTAATTGCTATTTTATCAAATGAAAAAAATTATTTTAATTGATGAATCTAACGATTGTATAATAAAATATTAAGTAATTAAAAAAAAAATATATATACCAGTTGTTCTTTATATTTACATGGATTTGGGCTTATATCAACACCATCAACATCCATAAAACTACTATTATCTTGTGATTCGCTATTTGGTCGAAATTCTGCTAAAAATTTAGCGATACTCACTAAAGGAAAAGAAAATAATACTTGGTAAATCTTTTTTCATTGACGCGTCTACCTAATAAATTTTTTTAGCAAAGATAAATTCAAAAATAGAAGAGAGACTTGCATGCATCATGTTTATAGTTTAAAGGTAATTTAGTAATAAAAGTAGCCATATTTATATCGTTTTTATTGTTTTTTATTCTTTAATTCAAAGAAAAAATTTTTCGCGTCGTTCCACCAAAATCATACCCACTACTGATCATCATGGCCAGATCGCCATTGTTACAGGTTCAACAACATGTCATTATTTTTAGTTGAATAAATTCTCTATAAATTAAAACCTAACTTCTTTATATTGTTACCTTTTTGACAAAGAGGGCAACAGCAATAGCAACAACAAATATTTATACTTTTCTAATCATAATAAGCCACCAAATACGACAAATTAAATCAAAAAAATAGTTCTTTTAGTGCAAAAATACGCACTTAAACATCATTTGAGATTCAAGTATTAAAATTTTATAATCTAATCTTTTATCCAGAAAAAAGGTCAATCAGACCTCCGATCCCCAAGGAGTATAATGCTAGTAGTAATGATAATAACTATATGATGGATGGAAGGAATAGAGTATGATGATAATATTTATGTAACGAACGTAATTAGTACTAGAGACGAAAATATTGCCAAGATAATTGATGGATATGCCGATAAAGAAAATGCTGAGAAAAAAAATGCTGTAATAATTTAATCGTATCCATGTGAAAATTGGATTTTCTTCTATAGAAGCAAAGTCGCATTCTTAATTTACATTTACATTTATATTTATATTTATATTTATTGCATTGATAATGTTTCCTATCTATTAATTTAAAAAACAATAATACTGTAAGCATTATCACAATATCTCATGTTTAATTGATTGTGAACACGGATAAAGAGAATTTAATCCTGTATTATTTATTAACAACATTTTACATTAGCAATAACTAAAATATAAATACCAACAAAAGACAACAAAATTTGTGTGTACTCTTGAATTGACCGTCGAAAAATGTGATGCTAAAATAATGTTACAAGCAAATTTGTTACTACAGATGAAATAAAATGCAATGTGTGAGATTATTTAATAATTGATTCTATATCGGTTCACGTTCCATGAGCATGAATCTCTCTCTGAAATCTTGTAAACTTAAATGCATAAGTATAAGGGTTCCCTCATAACCTCCATGTATAACTTGTGAAAATCGGTGGAAGCCTTAGAATCTGTGTATGGTGAATCAATGAACCATGAATTAATTTAATCAGGAACAATACAAAACTTTGCTACGACTTTCCAAATGGTTTTTTAACACCAATGACCTTAAAAGCAGCGGCTTCTCCCATAAGACTTCAATTCATCTTTTGTCTTCTCACAGGGTATGTATGTTGTTCTACTAATCTTCTGAGTAGGGAAAAGTGATATATGAAATATGATTGCTCACGAAATCTTTGAGATTACAAATAGTGTTTTCACATTCCTCGGATTCGCTGACATTGCACGACAAACGATTTTGCAAAAAGCATGGTCAAGGAAATGTCCATCCTTGTTAACTCACAAAATTATACTTTGTGGACATAGAACAACAGTTTGCAGAGATAACCTTATTGGTAAGAAGTGTAATTTATGATGAAAAGACCGAAATATCACTGAGGTACATTTTTCCTGTTTGATTCCGTGTTTTGTAGAAAGAGCTCTTTAGTGCTTTTTTTTTGGAAAAATGCTTTTAGCGTACATGTGGTGAATCCCTTGAACGTCTTCATGGCGTGTACGGTGAAATCCGTAGTCTATATTCATACAGGAAATTCCTTGAACGTAGATGGAAACTGAACCGGTGTTCCGTTAATATTAGGTATATTCACCATGAAAATTCCTTTCAGGAAGTATCTTCTACAGCATCATCCGTCGTCTTCAATCGTCACCTCGTTGGGTTGTCAGGCCATGCTTTTTATAAGAGGGATTAGTGATTGATCCATGATGTAAAAAAAAAGGAAAGTTAATAATTTAAACTAGCCCACTCAGATGTTGCAACTGATCACATGATTATATTATTAACGGAATTGAAGTAAATATTGCTGTCGCGTAAATGTCTTTACTTTTTATTCCATGTAATAAAAATAACATTTTATTTGATTTGTCTTTTTTTTTTTAAATAAAAAGTTTATTATTATTTAACAATCGAATAAACTTTTATTTTTTTTTTTTTTTTTGATATAAACTTTTTCTAAATTTTTTTGATAAACTCTTTGATAAACTCGTTTTCAAAATCAGATTGCAAAATATCTTTATACTAAAAACGTTTACAACTGAATTTTTTATTTTTATGAATTGTTGGTTTTATTATATGAAATAATTGACGTGATAGAGTGAGAGAGAGAAAGAATTTGATAAAAATAATAAATAAATTCGCAAATTGAAAAGATTTCCATTTAAAAAATAAATGTCAACAAAAATACTAGAAAAATAACAATAGAAGCAATTCAGAAATGGATTAATAGGGCAAGAATAAAGAAATGTAAATGATATAATATTGATAGCAATAATAATCTAAAGATATTCAATTACTTCAATCAAAAGAGTTCAACGTATTGTGTGCCTGAATTGGCGTCTTTATTCAACTAATAATTACTAACTATTGCCCTTCAAAGAATGAAAATGAAAGAATTAAAATTGCTATATCACACTATTATTTAGTTTAAGATTATCGAGAACTTATCATTAGAATTTAAATGGAATTTTGGATGTGTTTTTGAGGATAAATGCTATAATATTGAATAGCAATGAAAAATAAAAAAAACACACAAGAATTAATTAGTTGGTGCTATAATTCCAGTTTGTTCTCTGGATGATGCTCATTCATTGGATTGGAGTTTTATTTTTAAGATTTGACGGATATTGCTCTATATGATATGAAAATACTTTGGTTTAGCGAACCTTATTATTGTTATTATTGTTGTTATTATTTAGTAATAATGAAAAATTAACTTGAATCTTAAAAATAAAAATAAAAAGTTCATTTGATTGAAGTGCATAAATCAATAACTCAAATGACTGGACTCGTGCCTACTTTCAAGGAGGGCTACATCATTAGTCCTTTAAAAAATATAACGCCGAATTCAAATTTAATTGGGTTTCTTTGTTTTTAATTAAGTGGTTTTTTTATTTATGATTATAATACATAAAAATACATGAGTGTTATGTTCTCATTAGGGTTTTGGATTCTTGGAATTTATTTGACGCAATTAGATTATAAACATTGATAAGAAAATATTCATATGACTGATGATAAAGAAACCTGATATTTCCGAGCAGACTATCTCAATTTTATTCGTCGCTTGTAACGCATCTTTTTATATTCTTGCAAGTATAACGCGTCCGAGAGAACAACGCGTTCAGCTATTAAAAAAAAAAAAAAAGAAATCTAATAAAATATTTTCGGAAACTACATTATAATCCATTAGTTTTGGAAAAAAAGAAACTACCTTGAAATTTATTGTTCTACTTTAAAATTGTTTCATCATTTTTACCTCTCCTTGTTGATAATCACATGAGTGCTTAAGAATAAATGAAAATAGAGGGGTCGAATGTAATTAGACCCGTCCCAAATCCGATGATTTGTTTATATGCAACCAATACGATAAATGGGGTAGAACTTTGATATTAAAATCTATTTTTAGAATATAGAATACCTGGCAAAGGGCTCAAAATAATTTTATAGTTTTTCTCGAAAATTTGATCGACAAATTTAGATCCAAGTATGGTATAGTTCTTATCGCATATATATGGCAATTGACATCTCTATCTGAAAAACCTTATTTTTTATATATACTAATTAAATTACATTATTATTATTATTATTTATATTTTTTCCATTGAAGTAACTAATTTGTAATTTCTTTGAAAATATTTTCGCCTCCCTGTTAAAATATTTAAAGATGTTTCACTAATTGTTATTATTAGAAAAATTTTCTTTGAATTGAAATATTAATTGAGAACTTAAAGAGGAAGAAAGAAGAAAAGGCGAGAGTTTAATTAATCAATATCACATTTATTACGCATTAAATGATCAAACAAATCTATTTCTTCGCGCGCCAGTTTCTTTTCGGGTGTGCGACGCGCGCAAACTTAACGAAACAAGGAAACAAAGAAAATTCAAATAGGGCATTTCAATGAAATGAAAAAAAAAACGAATTAATCCTTAGTTAGAAAACAATTAAAAACTTTCTTTTGTCATTTATTAATTTGGTATTTTTATTATTGTCAGTATTTATTGGGCAATTTTAAGGTGCCAGAAACCAAATAAACACAATTTAAAAAACCCAAAAAAATTATTGTTTTATTATTTGTGCGATTTGTTTTATTTAATCAAAACCAATGGTGATTTGTTCCGAGATTTTCTTTATCCATTATCATAATTCATGTTTTTCTAATTATTTTTCAATTATAAAAGCAAGCGATTTTTTTGTCAAAAGAAAAACATTTTCGTATTATTTGTTATAATAAACAACGATAATAATATTCTTTCATTTAAAACAATTTTCGATTTTCAAATCTTCCTAACCACGTTAAATATATATACACACTCACATTCTCTTATAATACTTCGCTATAAATATTTACATACACACGTCTAATACATTAAAATGGGAAATCGTTTGAGCATCGGCATCGGCAAGAATAAAATTTTTTTATCATCAGATGGGGCCCAAGAACCTTACACGAACAATAACTATCAACAACAAACTTCTTCAATAAAAATACGAAGGTTTAATAGCTTCGCTAAAGAGTCTACTAATAATAGGAATAATAATCTCGAAGACGATATGGAAGGAATGACGTTGATAGGTGACAACGAAGATATCGACAGGATCAACTCGATCCATTACTATTACTGTTTGTCTTGGAAAAGTGCATTTAGTTCACCGGTCTCCAAGATTCTTGAAGAAGGAGGATCGGTTCTTGACGTTTGGTAAATAAACTTTATAAATTATAAATTATATATATATACACGATGATGTTAATATATTGATATTATTTTTTAGTTGTGGTAATGGCGTGTGGATTCATGAATTGGCAAGCAAATATCAAAGTAGTAAATTCATTGGTATCGACATTTCACCAATATTTCCCGCAGAAATAAAACCTCGTAACGTCAACTTTTTAAAAGGAGATATCTTGGAGGGGTTGCCGTACATGGACAATAATTTCGATTTTGTAAATTTGCGTTTCATGTTGCGCTATTTTAACATATTCGAGTGGAATGACATTATACTTCACGAACTGTTTCGTGTCACTAAAGATGGTGGTTGGATCGAGGCAAGTTTTCTATTTGTTTGTTTTTGTGCACATATCTAATATTTTCATCCTAGTAATATATTATTATTATGTGTACTAGATTATGGATACTGATTTGTTACCATACAATATGGGTGACAAAACTCGAGACTTTATCACTAAATGTGAGCGGAAAAAGTTAACTTTAATATATGTATTTTATTATTTATAATTTTACTAACGTTTTACCATTTGTAAAACTACAGATTTAAAAATATTTGAACCTAATCTTAATTATGATATTACTCTAAAGCAAGTGGTTGACTTATTGTATAGTTGTTACAAAAATAAATCAGTGGTATTCATTGAAGAGAAAGATAATGCGTGGTATCCATACAAACATGAAGAAACCGGGAAGACTATAAATATTGGTAAATTCATTATAATTAATAAATGTTAATTTTGATATTTACAATTCACTTATCTTCTTATATTTAGCTCAAGAAATCCTCATATCTTTACGAAGAAAAATGGGAAATTCCTTGGAGTCGGAAGAAGAGGATTACAGCGTTTTAATGAACGACATTTACAACGAATTAACCAAAAACCAAACTTACGGAAAGTCATACAGAATCCTAATACAAAAAGTCAACAATAGCAACAATAACAATAACAATAACAATAACAACAATTCCTTACGGTTAAGTCATTCAGTTTAAATTGCCATAGCAAATGTTGTAAATTTCTGTTATTTCTTTCTTCTCGATATTTTTTGATGTAATTTACATTCATTCTTTTATCCTACGCATTCAATATATGTTATGATATTAATAATAAATCTCAAATTTTTTTGACTGTATACTCACTCGTTGGGCGGTTCGTTAAAGTAGAGATGACCCTGTTTCTCATCTCTGCAAAACGTTATATTGATGAATCAGTAATAATTTTGCCTACATAACTTTTTTACCAACTAAAGAACTTTAATTCGTGATCGCGATGTACCTAATTGATTTCATCATTATTACATCGTCTCTCATCTCAAGAAAATCCATTTCAAGTCTTAAAACACTTCCACTTCTCACCTTCACTACGGAATAGTAGTATATAGCAGTCTCGCTTATCTTTATTCTTTGTCTTGATTTTTTTAAAGTATATCGTCATCTTAGTAGTGTTTATTGTAAACCTAATGAAAGCAATCTGCGTCTTTCGTTAGCCCTGCTTTCTTTTTTGAAAACTCTACCTACTCGCTCCAGATATAAAACTCTCTAGGAAATTTGAACATTCATAATAGCGAGTTAGGACCCGGTGTAGTATAAAATTCATTTTTGATCGTAGAGATATTTCCTTTAAAATTGCAACACACAGCTTTAATTACAGTTTTTTATTCTCAAAAACTTGATTTTAATCGTTTCTTTTGAAAAATAACTATTGATTGGTTACAATGACATGTTTGTTAGAGTTTCTTTTGTTTAAACATATAATTATAAAAATAGGTTTTTTATTAATTGGTAAATAAATAGTGTATGTAGAGTAATTGTTATATATTTTTAGTTTAATATAATAAAGCTTCGATTGAGATTTATATTTACAAAAAAATATTGAAAATGATTACAAAACAGAAGTTTTTTTTTTAATAAAATGAAATTATTTTTTAATCATTATGACTATTTCTATATTTTTCAAAAAAAAATATAATGATAAATTAATAGAAAGATCTATGATATATAATTATAATTAAAAAACAAATCAAAAATGTGTGTTTGCTTACCTGTATAATCTTTCTTGAGTTACATGAATATCATCAATTTCTGGTGCAAGTACAGCAAGAGTTTCATATGCTTCTTTATAAAAAGCCAATTGAGCATTTACTAAATCTGATAAATTACGAAGAGGTTCAGGCTATATAATTATATATATTTGTATGTGTGTGCGTGCATTTATGTATGTAATTAATATAATTATTCCTTAAAATATTCACAATAAATATCAATATCAATATTAATATTAAAATAAATAATGAATATACACTAACTTTGTCAAGGACAGATTTCATCAATGTAGTTGCCTCTTCAACAGCAGCCACAAATTGATCTTCAGCCTGTTCAATTTCCAATTTTGCAGCGTCAGACAATTCAGGTTGAGTTGGTTTATATTTTGCTTTGATAGTGTCAAGTGCCAAACGAGTTGATCTTACATTTTTTCTAGCTTTCATCGCATATTGTAAATCGGTATTCAATGTTGTGCTAAATGGTTCGACAAATTTTTTAGTAATCTCTCTATCCATTTTCATTCGTTGCTCACCAATACGTTCTTGCATAATTGCAAACTTGCTTAATGCGATTCCAAGTTGTTCCTCGTTACCAAAAAGTTGTGCTCCTTGTGAAGCAGCTCTTGATAGCGCGTGGGGTAAAGTCTTTGATGATGATGAAAATGTTTGAGAAGTGGTGGTAGATGATGAATCTGAAAATTCGGTAGTACTCTTGGTTCTTTCAGTTGGAACTTGCTTTAAATAACCACCTACGCTTCGTGAAAGTTCTACAACAGATTCTTGAAGTTGATTTGGGTAATCGTACGATGAATTGGTGTAAGTACGAGTGACATGAAGCAAATTTGTGTGGAGGGTACGAAGTGCATCAACTCTCTTTTCATTTTAAAAATAAAGTAATATATAAAATATCTATTTATAATAAAGCCGTTGAAAATAATTATGTTTCAAATAAAATAAGACTCTACCCTTTCAAGATCTTTATACTCTGCGGGAAGATCGGTAATTTCCTCTGCTGTGCCAAGTTTTTCTGATACAACCTTTGTTTTTTTTTTTACAATTTTAATTTTAATTTTAATTGTTTTTAAAAATTACCAATGCCTAAAAAAAAACGATACTTTTTTTTTAAACTTACCTGACGAATTTGACCAAGGCCTTTATTAATATTAGTTAAATTGAATCTTGATGACAATTTGTCCATTTTCTTTAATATATTTTCATAAATATGAGAAATATTCTTTTAAATGGTAGATTAAATTCATTTCATTTACTTTTGACAAGTGTTACACGATTCAAATATGCAATCATGGGTTTCCACGATTTGGTTCTATATGATTTTTCCAATCTTAATCTGGAAATCCATACGGAAAAGATTTTCCTTTTATCATTCTTCAAATCGATATAATAATAAATGCATTTACGAGTTTTATTAATTGTCTTTGTTACTCTAATTTCTTTAGCCTTTGCAACTATACAAATACAATACGATAAAGATCATAATAATTATGGAAATCATGAACGAATCAAACAGTAATTAAATTATTTTATAATCATGTAACTTATAATGATTTTTTACCAATTTTCTAACTTTACAAAAAACAATAGACATGTGGTAGAACATTTAAAGGAAGCAAATTTACCATATGGGACTCTAAAAGAAAATGATGAACTATTTTATTTATTTTCCATTCATGATATCAATAATGATGGATTTTTAGATGGAAATGAACTCCGAGAAACATTCGCTGACACTGATTTGATGGATTTAGATGATTTAACGAAGATGATTGATCACATATTAATGGAAGATGATGCCGACAACGAGTAAGCCAAAGTTATTTTTAAATTTTACATTATTATTATTTTTTTCTAATTTTTTTTACCATATTACTTTCCAAAGTGGTCGAATAAGTTGGCAGGAGTATGTGATCTCTCAGTCCTATCATGATCCGAAATTTAACTAATTAATTTTTTTTTTAAATAATAAATGATATTTCCCATTTTATATTATTTATATTTGTAAAATTAATAATATCGTAAAATTTTGATTATCATGTAATTTTATTATAAATAACTCAATTTTATCTTTTATTAAATCAACTTCCTCCCTGATAATAAATAATAATAATAATAATAATAATAATGATTAGAGGTTCTTCTGGAATACGTATTAGTATTGATAGAGGTGGTACTTTTACTGATTGTATTGGTAGCATACCAGTTCCTAAATCAAATGAATACCCTAAAGGTCGTAAAGAAGTTGTCATAAAATTGTTAAGTGTTGACCCCCAAAACTATCCTGATGCTCCGCGTGAAGGAATTAGAAGAATACTGGAGTTGGCAACTGGGAAAGATTTCCCTAAAAATAAACCAATTGATACCTCATTCATAGGTATATATCGTATGTGTGTGTGGTAGATATTTGTACTGTGTGCGTGTGCATACACATAACGCTTACTGTTTTTTTTTGTTTTTTTTTTGTTAAGAGTCTATAAGGATGGGAACAACTGTTGCTACTAATGCTCTATTGGAAAGAAAAGGTGAAAAAAGTGCACTTTTGATTACAAAAGGATTTAAGGTAAAGTAAATTTTTCCATTCCATTCCTGATTTTATAAATTAATGTTATAATTAAATATATTATTTATTGTTATCATATGTTGATATATATATATATATATAGGATTTATTATTAATCGGTAAATGCTACATTGTTATTGTTGCTGTTTATGTTTTTTACACAGAAACAAATTTTTTTTAATTTTTATTTTGGTTTATTTAAATATCTAGGAAATCAGGCCAGACCTAAAATATTTGATTTGTCAATTTGTAAACCTGATGTATTATATCAATCAGTGATTGAGATTGATGAACGGTATTAACTTCCTTTCCAATTGAATTTTTTTTTTGAAAAATTTTTTAAAGTTCTAAAATATATATATATATTCTTTTTTAAAAGTGTAATTCTTGTTAATGAATCAGAATGCAAATCAAATTTATCAAATGATGTTTATCGAGGAATTTCTGGCGAATATGTTAGAGTTATCAAGAAATTAGGTAATAATGATTGTTTATTTGAATTTTTTTCACAAGTTGAAAATTTTGAATTCTAAATCTAAAATTTCATTTTCCCTTTTTTTTTAAAAGATTGTGACAAAATTACAAAAGATCTTAAATCTTTATATGACGATGGATTTAAAAGCATCGCAATTTGTTTAATGCATTCATATACTTTTCCAGGTATTTATTTAAAATCTTAATTTAAAAGATCAATGGAATTTAATTAATTGATATTTATATGTTTTTATTCACTTGTATATAGAACATGAAAAGCAAATCGGTGAGTTAGCTTCAAAAATAGGATTTTTCCATATATCATTATCATCATCTTTACTCCCTATGATTAAAATTGTGCCTCGTGGGACTTCTTCAACTGCCGACTCTTATTTAACACCTTGTATTCGTAATTACATTGACGGTTTTACATCTGGATTTGATGAAAATTTATTAAAAAGTACCAGATTAGAATTCATGCAAAGTGATGGTGGTTTAGTACCGGTTAATAAGTTCTCTGGTTTCAGAGCTATTTTGTCTGGTCCTGCTGGTGGTGTCGTTGGTAAGTGTATTTATATATAAATATATACACATATTTATTTATGATGGTCTCACCAAGAAAATTATTTGCTAAAAACCTTTATTATTATGATAAAGGTTACGCTCTTACATCTTATGACAAGGAAGAAAAAGTTCCTGTTATTGGTTTTGATATGGGAGGTACAAGCACCGGTAAATATTTGTTTCTTGATTGTTTTGTTTTATTTAAAACTTATTTTTATAACCAACTTCTTTTTTTTAGATGTGTCTCGTTTTGATGGTCGTTATGAACATGTGTTTGAAACCATTACCGCTGGAATTACTATTCAGGCACCACAATTGGACATTCACACTGTATGTAATTAATCTAAATATTACATTCATATACATGTGTGCGTGATGTTTTTTTAAAAAACAAATTTTATATTTATTTATTAGGTTGCTGCTGGTGGCGGATCCAGACTTTTCTTTCGTAATGGAATGTTTGTAGTTGGACCTGAAGTATTTATTATATTATTTTTTTTAAATTTTTCTTGAAATATAGTATTCTTATTCATCTCATTATTATCTAAATTTAGAGTGCTAGTGCACATCCAGGGCCTACATGCTATAGGAAAAATGGACCTTTGACGGTAACCGATGCAAATCTCATTCTTGGCAGATTGATTCCTGATCACTTTCCAAAAATATTTGGTCCAAATGAAGACCAACCATTAGATATTGATGCTACCCGTATTGAATTCGAAAAACTTGCAAAAGAAATCAGTGCTTTTAATGACAAGGAAATGAGCTTAGATGAAGTTGCATACGGGTAAGTTTTTATTTATTTTGAATAAACAATATTCTGCATTATTTATTCATTCATTCATCAAATTACATATTTGTAAAAAAAGATTTATAAAGGTAGCAAATGAAGCCATGTGTAGGCCGATCCGTGCATTAACAGTAGGCAAAGGTTATGATACTTCTAAACATATACTTTCATGTTTTGGAGGTGCTGGTGGACAACACGCATGCGCAATTGCTCAAAATTTGGGAATTCGCAAAATCTTAATTCATCGTTACAGTTCAGTGTTGTCGGCATACGGTTTAGCATTGGCTGATGTTGTTCATGAAGTTCAAGAGCCAAGTTCCCTGGTTTATTCCGAGAAAACATTACCCCATATACAAGAAAGAGTGAAAGTTTTAGTTAATGATTGTGCCAACGTATTTTCATCACAATACCAGATAACAGACGAATCAACTATCCATTATGAGATTTATCTTAACTTAAGATATCAAGGAACAGATTTTGCTCTGATGACCTTGAAACCAAAAGATTCTTGGAATTTTATTGACACGTTTGTTGAACAGTACAAACAAGAATTCGGGTTTAATTTATCCGATAGAGATATTTGTGTGGATGATATTAGGATTCGTGGAATTGGGAAAAGTCAACAGTTGACAAACAATAGTGTTTACGAAGAAATCAAATCGTTAAAGAGGATACCATTAGAATCTGGTCATAAAACATACCCGATGTATTTTGAAGAACATGGCAGATTGGAAACGCCAGTGTATTTGTTGGATAATCTTATTGTTGGAAATTATATACAAGGCCCTGCAATGATCATTGATGCAAATTCTACGATCCTTGTTACCCCAAGTTGTAATGCTCATATCACATCAACCCACATAATGATAATGGTTGGTGATGGTGTCAGAAGTCAAGTCACGACCGAATCGGATCCTATACAATTGTCTATATTTGGTCATAGGTTTATGAGCATTGCTGAACAAATGGGCAATACTTTACAAAAAACTGCTATTTCCACAAATATTAAAGAAAGATTGGATTTTTCATGTGCACTTTTTGGTCCAGATGGTGGCCTAGTTGCTAATGGTAAACAATTTGTTATTTAAAATTTTTTTTTATATTATAATCAAATTTAAGATTTAATTTATTTAAAAATTTAAATTTTATAGCCCCACATATTCCAGTGCATTTGGGTAGTTTAAGTCATGCAGTAAAGTATCAAATGGAGTTCTATAAAGGCCAATTGGAGGATGGAGATGTTATTCTTACTAATCATCCTCAAGCCGGTGGTTCACATTTACCAGGTAAATAATATTTTTTCACGATATAATGAATAATGAATAACAGTAATAATAACAACTATACATATATTTATTTATTTAATAGATATGACTGTTATTACACCAGTTTTTAATGAAGGCAAAATAGTTTTTTTTGTTGCATCAAGAGGTCATCATGCAGATATTGGAGGTAGTTTACCAGGTAAGTTTCTTTTTTAAAAAATATTTGTTATTTCCTTACAAAAATAATAAGTTTGTTCTTATATATGCGTGTTTAGGTTCTATGCCACCAAATTCCAATGAATTGTATCAAGAAGGAGCAGCTGTAAAATCTTTCAAGCTTATTTCAAAAGGAAAATTTGATTTAGAAGGTCTCACCAATATTTTATCAGTCGAGCCAGCAAAATATCCTGGGTGTAGCGGTACCAGATGTTTCCGTGACAATGAATCAGATTTAAAGGCTCAAGTTGCCGCCAATCATAAAGGAATCACATTGGTAAAATTATTAATACAAGAGTATGGACTGGATGTTGTACAAGCGTATATGATGCACATTAGAAAAAATGCAGAATTGTCAGTTAGAGGGTTATTAAGAGATGTTAGTAAGCGATTCGGAAGAAATACTTTAAAAGCTACTGATCATATGGATGATGGGTCACCGATAAAATTAGAAATTACAATTGATGATAAAGAAGGTTCTGCAGTGTTTGATTTTAATGGTACTGGACCTGAAGTTTATGGTAAGAAAAAAATTTTTTTTTGGAGAGGCAGCTTTTTATGTAGCCTGATTATTTATAAATTTACTTTATTATATTTATTATTTATTTAGGAAATACTAATGCACCGCCATCAGTAAGTTATATACCAAATATATATATGTGTGTGTGTGTGTGAACAGATGAAGAAATCGATTTAAAATTAATTATTATTATTATAAAAAAATAGGTTACATTCAGTGCAATAATTTATTGTCTAAGGTCACTCATCGCCGACGACATACCACTGAATCAAGGTTGTTTAGCTCCAATAGATATAAGAATACCAGAGAAATCATTTTTAAATCCTTCTGATAAAGCAGCAGTTGTTGGTGGCAATGTTTTAACGTCACAAAGACTTGTTGATGTTATACTTAAAGCTTTCCAAGCTTGTGCTGCAAGTCAAGGTGATTGTAATAATCTTACATTTGGTAAAGGTGGTAGATCTGGCGAAGATGGTAATAAAACTGTTGATGGTTGGGGTTATTATGAAACTATTGCTGGAGGTTAGCTGACGGTTTTATTTTTTACTTTTGCATTAATATAGTAGTGTACGCATTAATTTATTTTTTAAAACAATAATAACAACAATAGGTAGTGGTGCGGGTCCTACTTGGAATGGACAAAGTGGCGTTCATGTTGTAAGTTATATTTTACGCTTAATACGTTATATTATGTTTAATTTAATTTGAATATATCAATTGACATATTTGTATTAATTATTTATAATAGCACATGACAAATACAAGAATAACTGATCCAGAAATATTAGAAAGAAGATATAATCATGCCATATTACTTCGAGAATTTTCCATACGCAAAGGTAAATAGCGTCCTTTTTTTAAAAACAAAAACAAAAATCTCACGCTCATTTGCACGCGCTCACAAATACACATTTATTAGGATCAGGTGGACAAGGGCTTTATAAAGGTGGAGATGGTGTAATCCGTGATTTAGAATTTCGTGAACCATTACAAGTTAGCATATTATCTGAAAGACGTGTATACCATCCTTATGGATTAAAAGGTGGCAAACAAGGTGCAAAAGGTTTAAATTTATGGATACGTAAAGAAAAAGATACTAATGGTAGCAATAGTAATAGTACAGGTAATTATCATCGTCGTAGTCATAGTCATCAATCATCACGCGTTATAAATTTAGGTGGTAAAAATACTTTTAAAGTAAATGAAGGTGATCGTATTATTATTTGTACACCTGGTGGTGGTGGTTGGGGCAAAAAGAAAGTTGTTGATAATGATGGTAATAATAATAGTAAAGTCGATGATAATAGTAATGATATGGATATTGATGAAGAATATGATGATCAAAAAATTGTTGATGAAGCTGTTTTGAGATTTATATCAAATTAATTAATTGATGGGGGTATTTTATATTTTATTTGTGTTTGTTTTTAATTACAATGAATGTTATTATTTTGTTTATTTTATATTCTATTCTATTTTGATTTTGATTACTTTTATTTAAATTATATATATAATAAATATCCATCGATATAATAATATGTATTGTAATAATAATAGAATATGAATGATAATTATTATATAAATTTCTAAAAAGATTAATAATTATTAATACCAAATTGCAATAAATAATTTTTATTAAAAAGTAGGGGAATTTTAAAATCTTTCATTTATAAAATAAAATCTTTTTCTAGTAAGAAAGCAGATTAAAGATATATCTTAATATTATCTTGAACTTTAACTCTACACACAACACAACTTTCAACTCTCCTTGAACACTTCCCACATGCTACAAAATGATGACACGGCGAGAAGCAGTGTGTGATCGGTTCCTCAAAGCATATTTTACATTTGATGATCTGTTTAACACTTTCACGTTGATCTTTTTCCCTAAGGTTCTTTAAATCTTCATTTTCTTTCATCTGTGCTCTAATAATTTCTATAAACCTGTTAACTTTATTAACAAATGTTTCGCTGGTTTTTTGCTCTTTGCTCAATTCCAAATTTAATCTTCCAACTTTTTCGGCGTACAAACATTTCAAACGTGCTATTTCATGTTCTTGATTATCTGATCTTGAGATGTATTTTTCAATAGTTTTATTCTTGGTACAAATCACTTCTTTTAATTCTGAAATTGTTTCTGTTAATGAATCTTTTGAAGGAGATTGATATTCTTGTTCAGGCATCTTCTCTTTACCTTTGTGATTATCATTTTTAATGTTATTCTCTTTATCCTTGTTATTGTTGTTATTGTTATTACCTTGATTAATATTACGATTATTGGCGCTATCATTACAACATTTGTGGTTATCAATCTCTTCTTTTAATTTTCTCATTTCATATGTTTGGTGGTTACTTATATCCTCAAGCCTTTCGATCATACATTCATAAATACTACACTGAGAATCCAATTGAATATTACTTTTCGTTAATTCATCATTAATATTATCTAAAAGTTCAAGATTAAAATCTGATGTATTTTTATAATTTTGTAATATTTTGATATCGTGATTTAATCGATCGTTATCATCCTTGAATTTATTATTTTCACTAATTAACATTTTTCTACTTGCTTCCGATTGAAGTTTTTCTTGTTTTAATTTTGCACAATCTGATTCTAATATACTATTTTGATTTTTTACAATATTTAGTTGTGAAATCATATGATGTGTCTCTTTTTTAGCAGCACTCAAGTCTTTTATTAATCCATTAATATTTTTATTCGAATTTCCAAGGCAAACATTCAACATATTTATCATAGTACTGTCATCTTTCCTTTGTTGACTATCATGTTTCAATAAATCAATTTCTCTACGAAGATTTGCAATTTCAGTTAACAATTTCTCGTTCTCCTCCTTATAATTGATATTAATATTAGTGTTGGAATCATTATTAATGTCATGATCATCGTCACCACCGGCATTATTTGCAATTTGATTATCTTCCCCATTAATATTACTATCAGTGGTAGCAACGGATTCCACAGTAGCAGTGACTGTTACTGTAGTAGTATCAGCAGCAACAGATTCATTTTGATTATACTCGGCTGTTAAATTTATGATTTCATTTGTCAATAAATTCATTCTATTATTTTTTTTTGTAGAAAAATTTTTTCTTTTATTGGCCTAAAAATTAAAAGTTAAAATTAAATCTATAAATTTACAAAAAATATATAAAGAAATTCTACAATGCATAAAATCTATCTTTATGCTATCCTTTCATATAATTTAAATATTTATCTATATACCTTTGTGATAATATTACTATCATCATTGTCATCATCATCATCATTGTCATCATCGCCATCATCAACATCAACTATGATATTATTATTATCTTGTTCAGTAGCAGTAGTTGTTGTTATTAGATTGTCATCAGCTACTATTTTATCATCATCATCCTCACTTTTACCATAATCTTCAACATCATTACTATCATTATTTTTACTAATAATCATTACATCTTCATTATTAATTACAACAGTTACACTTTCATTAATACTACTATCACTAACAACAACTACATCATTATTATTAATACTATTACTATTGTTATTGTTGTTATTATTATTCTATGAAAATTGATTTTAAATAAAATTTAGTGTAAAATAATATTTATTACATACAGTAAAATAAAATTTATTCTAATTATACAACCTCTGCATTATTGCTACTAGTAATAATGATATTATTACTACTATGATTACTACTACTATTGATTGCAATGTTGCTGAGCATAGTGGATCAAATGTGACATTCAATAATTTATGCAGTGTAACAATTAAGTTTTCAAGATATCAAAAGTTTGTACATATATGCACACAATTTAATTATTTGAAATTTACCAATCTAATCAAATCAAAAGCATTTTTAAAATCTAAAGCTATTATTTGTTCTTCAGTTACATCTTCCTCCGCCTCTTCATCTCCATTTTCTGTTACCACGGGATTCTTCTACTTCATTCAACGACTCAGAAGATACATTGGAAATTACACCTTCTTTATAAAATTCCAAGCAATAGGTACATTGATTTTTTTCATTTCATAACAGTATTTGTGAAATGCATGACCACATATTAACATTATTGCATCTTGATCATAATTATTTTCAAAATTAGAATAACAATAATTACGTTTATTAGAAGATGGTGGTTTCTGGGTATGATATTGGGGTTGGTCACAATGGTTGATCATCAAACATAGTTCCGTAAAGGCTCGATAACCAAGTGATCTGTGCGTGTAATCGTTCCGCGATTGTATTTCCAAACACTCAGTTAATAACCGATCAGAGAGTTTTTTCCATTTATATTAATAAAAAATTTTTCTAAAGGTTCAAATTTATCGAGTTTATTGATTTACTATTACTATAAACAGTTGAAATTTATATGAATTTCAAAATCTAAAGGCTCGAATAACCAAGCAAGCTATGTGAATAATCTTTCCGCAATTCTATTTCCAAACACTCAATTAATAGCCTATCAGAAAGTTTTTTTATTTATATTAGTAAAACAATTTTTAAAAGGTGATTTTACTATAAAAAATGGAAATTTAAAATGTAAAGGCTTGAATAATCTTTCCACGATTATATTTACAAACATTCAATTCATAGCCTATCAGAGAGTTTTTTTTTACTTATATTAGTAATAAAATTTTTTATAAAGGTTCAAAGTTATCAGTTAATGATTTTTACTATAATAATGGAAATTTAGATGAACTTTAAAATCTGTTGTACGTGAATTTGGAATCTGCGTCAATTTGAAATTCACGCGCGTGAAATTAATAAATTTCAAATTGACGCAAATTTGATTTTCACGCACAACAAATCTAAAGGCTCATTAACCAAGCAAGATGTGTGAGTAAACTTTCTCCAATTGTATTTAAAACACTCAATTAATAACGTGTCAGAGTGTTTTTTTCATTTATATTAGTAGAAAATTTTTTTATAAAGGTTCAAAGTTGTTAATTTTATTTTATTGATTTTAGAGGTGTCGCAAAATTTTCAAAAATAACATTTAAAAAATCCACATATATGAAAATTTAATATTGTTTATTATTTTTGATGATATCCTGTTTGAATACGCTTTGATTTGGCTAATATTTTTTGTTGTTAAGATTTTTACCTCCTCCCACATTTAGATAAATTTTATGAAAATAATCAATTAAGAACAAACTTGTTTTAAGAAAATTAAACATGGATTCTTTGTATGGGCATTTTTTCAATTTTTTAAATGCATTGATAAATGATTGATCCTGAGCATCTAATACTAATGCTTGTAGAGTTATTGCTTCAGCTGACTGGTATTATGCCAATTTTCAACATAGTAGTCATTGAAATTAACAAGTTGAGATTGAATTGCTTCAATAAATGGATGGTTGTTGTCTTTCCAGTAGAAATAATCAGAAAGAAAGGCAAGTGGTATTTTATTATAATTTTTCCATTTCCACCTTAGAGCAAAGCTCCATAATCTAAAAATTGTATCTACATATTCTTCAAAAGAACCTGATTGAAAAATAACAGCATAAATGTCCAATCCAAAATATCAATCATTGTTTGATATTCCAAATCTTTACACACCACTAAATTTTTTATATATTTCTGAAGAGACTTCAATTCAGGCAGATCTAAAAAGTTCAAGGAGTTGATTTATTTTCCAGGGCTTGGGTTTTGCTGCCAATACTTTATTAATTCCAAAGACTGATTTATACATTATTTCAAAAAATTCCCAATGCACAACCACTATATTTTCCCTAATGTCAACGAGACATGTAATGGACCAAAAATTGGAACAAAATTATTGATTATTTAAGATATTTGGTGAAAATTATTATTTTGCTGATTTTGATGTTTATGAAGAAGAGTTATTGCTTTATGTATAAATAATTGACCTGGTAAGATAGTAAAACAATAATAATATAGTGTCGAATATAAAATGAGAGAACATGGTTAATGCACGGAATTAGTATGTATTCATTGTTAGAGATAGATTTATTATCATTACGAAAATATAATATTCGAAGACAACAGGTCAATGAAAGTGTTATTTATTATGATGATTAAAAAGATGATTGATTAATTATTATGGTGATACATGAAGTTGAGAAAATTACAACGTTATTTATTCATGTTAAAGATTTCTTTTGAAATCCTAATTTGTTCTAATTAAATATATTACTTGAACCTTCTGTGTAGAATTATTTTTTAAAATGATCCAATCATTTAAATTCCTTCGTTTAAATTAAATCCAAGAATTAAAGGTCTGTTACATTTTAGAATGTTAGAATATTTTATTTTTCCGTTGTTTGAGATATTTTCCGTGAGTCAATTATTTTATTGGTGATCAATTTTTCCGATTTTATTTGCGTGCAAATTTCGTAAATGAAATTTATAATAATTATTTTGATGATGTATATATGAATTAATTAATACCAGTTATATTTGAACTATTAATTATATATTATATATTGTGTAGGCATTATAAATACACACATTAATAAAGTCTCGCCTACATTTTTTTTTTTTTTATGAAAATATCTGCATAAAATTCAGCCAATCATTGTTGATTTGGTTTTTTTTCTAAAATATTTTTGGTCGTCGAAAGATCCCTGACTGTATAACATGAATCTTGGGACCAGTCACAAATTTCTTGAATTACTCCAACAATGGTTCTAATATCAGATTATAACCCTCGTCTGGAGTTATATCCAACCAATGTTTCCATTCTTTATGAGTTTCTTTGTTTGATATCAACAATTTATTGACTTTCTCTACCCTTATCTTCAACATAGATATCAAAGGCATCCACTGTAAGATACCCAACAAAGCACAACAAGACAAGTGAATTACTGATAGCATCACAACTTCTCAATGTTTCATAATCTAAATTTGTGTTAGTATTTTAATAGATTTTCGCAGGCCTCCTATTATGTCATAAAGCCTGTATTAGCAACAATGTCTAATGGTGAGATTTGTGACTTACCAAATATGGTTTTAATTCCTTCTTGAACATATAAGATATTGTAGACATAAAATTATAGATTTTAGTCTTTTTGACACCTATATAACCATTAAAATAACCCTTGGCATGATCTATTCCTAATGACTCTAGAAAAGTTTTTGGATCATTATGATGATTAAGGAATTTCATCTTTAGTGATTACAAACTTGTCTACATATAATTCAGTACATACAAGTTATTTAACCCAAAAAATAAACCCACTTTATCCGCATAAGACACTCCTAAAATGAAGGCCTTATATAAATTGTCATCATCACCCAGAGATTAGTTAATTAGGAGCAATTTAAAATAGTTATCTTACAATTGAAGTAAGCAAGCTTCCTAGTATCCTTATGGTAGTTTTTATAGAATGCACTTTCAAAAGGATGATCATACTCATCAATCAGAATAACACACTTGCTTTTATGATAATTATTATCAATTAAAATAATATCATATCATTATTAACATTGATATCTTGGTTTTCATTATCTTCATCATCTTTGTTCTCTGCCTCTTTCTTCTTTTCCTTACCAACTTACTGTCGAATTGCTTCTATTGATTTCCTTCTAGGATTAGCTTTTTGTTGATATAAATTTTCAATAATGAAGGCAGCAACTCAACATCTCACTGAATGAAAAATCAGGATTCAATTCTATCCTTTTATTGAATAAATACTTCAATTTCTTTCAGGTACTTCTTTTCACTGACTGATTTACTTGGTCTGTATTTCATTAATATTAATTATTTTATCAATTTTTTGATTTATATATATTAGACCAAGGAAAAAACCAATTAATAAACCACAGATACATTCAGTGATAAAGGTAAACAAACATTTTTGTTGGAAATTTTTTTTTTTTAAGAAAAAAGTTTATATTTATTTATAGTGGAATTAATGAAAACGATACTTGCAGTTCTATTTTTAAATTAAGAGTCATTATTATTTGACGCATTATTATTAAAAAACAAAAATTGTTTTTGATTACATGTATATATTAATACGCAACAAAACCATTAAGGTTCATGCAGGGCCTATGATTCATCTACAGTTCACTCTCTCTATAACGAACCCTCTGTCCCTATATGTAATTTCTCTGCTTTTGGTCGTTATAGAGAGAGTTTATTAAGATGGTCGTTATAGAGAGAGAAATTAATTATAAAAAATTGAAACGGGGACAAAAGGGAAGTTCGTTATAAAGAGGGTCGCTATAGAGAGAGTAGACTGTATTTAGATCATAATGGCAAAGAATCAAGCATCATATTCATTAACGATGAAAAAAATTAGATTGGCCAATCAAAATTAATTTTCACACAACCATGTCATTTAATAAACTATTATCACCAGAAAGAATGGAATTTGTATATAAAATTAATAATGAAATGTATTATAATGCGCAATTAATTAGTTCTGACAGAGAGAAATTAAAAAAAAAATTTTTTTCATTGGTTAAAAAAAACAAAGAACTTTTTGAAAATGAAAAAGAGTATTCCAAACAAAAGTTTATTTATGATTTTGAATTAAATAAAGTGATTAATAAAGAAGGCAAATCAAAACAATGTAACAAATGTATGTCAATAAGATACTCTGATAGATTCTGTGAAGGTTGTATTACTTCACAATTACAGAAACTTTTCACTACATCTGGAAATCACATAATTGATAATTTTATTCAACAATGTCAAAGGGAATCATCTTTGCCAAAACATATTATTGAATGGATACCTTTTGAGCAATTTGAAGATATAACAAAAATAACTGAAGGTGGATTTAGTTCAATTTATATTGCTACATGGGCAAGAGGAAGCATAATTGATTATGATGAAAATAAAAAAGAATTTAGTTATTTGGGAGCTCAAACTGTAGTATTAAAATCTTTAAATAATTCAAGTAATCCAGGGAAACCATTTTTTGATGAGGTAATTGATTTATTTAAAGCAAAAATATTGTAATATTATATATTATTAATTGATTTTATATTTGATTGCAGGCAGTCAATTATTCTAAAATTAAATCAAATTGGATTGTTACTTGCTATGGTATAACTAAATTTCCAGATAATGGAAATTATGCAATAGTTCTTAATCATCATTCAGATGGAAATTTAAGAGATTATTTACAAAAAAATCATTCTAATTTAAAATTAAAAGATAGAATCACAATCTTTAATTATTTGTGTGAATCATTATATGATATACATGAAAAAGGTATAATACACTGTGATTTACATAGTGGCAATATATTAATGTATGGAGGTAATTGTTATATCACAGATTTAGGATTATGTGGTCCAGTTGATGAAAAATCATCAAATAAAATCTATGGAATTATATCATATGTTGCACCTGAGCTGCTTGGAAGTAAAATTAATGCAAAGAATACCAAAGAATCTGATATCTATAGTGTTGGGATGCTTATGTGGGAAATATTTGCAGGACATCCACCATTTGATGATAGAGCTCATAGTCATCGTTTAATTTTTGATATATGTGAAGGCTTCCGACCACCAATATTACCTGGAATGCCTGATGATTATGTACGAATGATGCAAAAGTGTTGGGATGTGGATCCATCTAAAAGACCGACTATTAGAGAGCTTGGTCAATTTGCTGTCAATGAAATTTATAAAATTGAAAATTTGAAAAATAATGATAGTAAATATAACAAGGGTTTAATAAAAAGATTTTTCAAATTTCTTAAAATTAAAAGAGATAAATTTCTTAAAATTGAAAAAGATAAAATTGATTTAAATAACAATGGTGGCAGCAACAGCAGTAGTAGCAGTTCACAACAAGTCCACAGATCACATCCAGACGCATATCATAAAAGCAGAATATTAGATGATGAAATTGCCAAGTCAAAAAGTTATAGAAGTAATGATAGTTCGTTAAACAATCTTGATGTTAACTCCCTTCTCTTGAATGTCAAAGGTGAATTAAATTTTATTATTAATTAATTGGAAATTATTATCCATTAATTATTACTAACTATATTTTTAATCAATTAATAAACATTAGATTCTAGTAATAATAGTAAAGGAAAAAATACTGAATTATTAATTTAATATCCACTATAAATTTATTCATTATATTAATTATATATATTTATCTTTTTGTTTGTTCCTTTCATTTTGTTTATTTTATTTCTTAAAGCTGAATTATAATAGTATTCTGAAATAATAAATTTTTGTACATAGAAATTTTAATTCTTGTTCCAGAGCAGAAAATATTTTGAATATAAGTTTTTCTTTTCCTTTACTTATTATTATTATTAAAACCATGTTTGTGGTTAGTAATATTAATAATGATGATGATGGTGGTAGTAATTCACACAACAAAATACACAAGTGATATCCCGACACATACCATACAAGTAGAATCTTAGGTGATGAGATTATCAGATCTAAAAGCTTAAAAAGCATGATACAATATTTATTAAATAATCTTAAATGGAAAACACAAACTATCTTGTTAAAACAAATTCCATCAAACACACCTATCAATTGGTCATATACAGAATTTTGTTTAAAGTTCTCCCATTATTCAATGTTCACTGAAAATAATTCTTACTTTTACCATGGCTCATTATTCTCATACAAACTTGAAATTCTCCATACCAATAAAAAACTTAATGCACAACTATCCAATCTTAATTGTCTCTACTGTAATAAATCACCTGAAAATACTACTCATCTATTTTCCTGCCAAGCTAACTCTAATTTGGATACAATTCCATGGCCAACAATCAATAATCTCTGAAATCTCAAATTGGTACATATCTTCCAAAGTCACACGAACTAAACAACTATTACAACCTTTTATTCCAATATAACTTCAACCATACTCCACCTGTAATGCTCGCATCTTGATCAATTCCATCATCTCTAATTAACTCCATATGTCCAACCTTTACTTCTCACAAAAAACTTCAATCATTACACAATCTCTTGTTGGGTTCTGTTACTTATTATCTGGTCTAGGAAATCAACTTAATAATTCTCTTCAATTAGAAATTGGACTTTACTTATATTCATGTGGTACAACTTCTGAAGCTATTGATATAATGTCAAGACTTGGTATTCCAGTATCCTGTAAAACAGTGAAGAAAAATAGCAGAAGAAAATAAACGTAAATTATTTTGTTTCAACATTGATGATTACCATTCAATACACAGTTACAGAAATCCAAATACAACAATTCTATCATCTGCACAAAATGTGTTGCTAAAACTATATAGAATAGTTCTCCTATACCAGGAATATAAAATAATATATCAATCCATAATCCTGAAAATATTGAAGATTGGAGGATTAATAAATATTTAGTGGATATATATATTGATTCATTAAGTAAGAGTTACAATGTAAAAAATATAGTTGGCAAATTAATAATTTGATTATCACAAATTAGTTTGATAGAATAGAACTTTTAACTGTTCATTCACCGTAGAGCAATGTCATGATAAATCAATGATGAATTGTCACTTAGTCAACATACTAATCTTTGCCAAAGATTCAGGTGTTATTTATTATTATTTTTTGTAAAATAATTAAAACAAAAATATATAAAAGGAAAAAACAATTAATTCTTCTTGCCTCCTAAACCTACAATACAATCGGCATTTTTTAATAGATATAAATAGCTAATATACTAGTAATTGACAAAACTTACTAATTTAAGGAAAAAATAAAAAGAAAGTTTTCACAATTTGTAAATTAAGATCTCAGTAAGTTTGAAAAGCTTGCATGGTATTTTTATTCCATTTTCGAAGAAGTTTTTTGTTAAGTAAAATTTTTTCTTACACGTCGTACCGATTGTAGGTTCCTAATAAATTTATTTGTAACACAATTTTTTCAAATTTTTCATTCTCTGTTGATAAATTATTCTTGAATCATGGCAAAGCATCATCCAGATCTTATAATGTGTAGAAAACAACCTGGTATTGGTGAGTCAACTTTATAATTTATTCTCTTCAAAAAAATTTTTTTATATAATATTAATATTAACAACATTATTATTATTCCAAAGCTATTGGGCGTCTTTGTGAAAAGTGTGATGGAAAATGTGTGATTTGTGATTCGCAAGTATTTACAAACAAAAGTTTATTTCAAATAGTAATATTATTATTTATATGTTTTTTTTTAATGTAATAATAGATATGTGAGACCTGATACACTTGTTCGGTGAGTACCCTTTCTCTATTTACTTTTATAATTCATTTGAACCTTCATGGTTAATATATATTTATATCTTAAAATAAAATTTTTAGAATATGTGATGAATGTAATTATGGTTCGTATCAAGGTCGTTGTGTGATTTGTGGTGCTCCCGGAGTATCTGATGCATATTATTGTAAAGAATGTGTATTGCAAGAAAAGGATGTATGTGTATACCAATTAATTAATTTTATTGGTTTATTTGATTTTAATTATTGTTGTTTTTATAGAGAGATGGATGTCCAAAGATTGTGAATCTAGGATCTTCTAAAACAGATTTGTTTTATGAACGGAAGAAATATGGATTTAAAAAAAGATAACATTTATGTTTGAATGTATAAATGTTATTTAATTATTTAATTAATGTTTTGCATTCAAAACTATTCTTTCTTTTTTTATAGGAATTTTTACTAGGAATAAAAAATTGGTGAGAAGTTTAATGTGTGTTTAAGTAATTTAATGTTATTATCTGCTATTTTCTAATAGTTTATTTTCAAATTAGAAACAAAAATAATTAAAGCAAATAAAAATAACTCATTATGAAAAAAAATATTTATTTACTCAAATTTTTTATGTCATTTGTTTGTTGATCAATAAACAATAAGTGAACAACTACATGCATGGAGAAAAACTTTCCTTTATCAACCTAGATCCATTTCAAAAGTTATAAAACTTTGTCAGAATACTTGGCATCCTGTTATCTACAAACAAGAGTATTTTGAAAATAATATGATAGTGTTGCCTTTTATTCTATGTAAGTGGTAAAGCAAGTGCTAATATTGCTTGCCGAAACTTCTTAGTGACTGTCAAAACTCTGTCAAAATTCTAATGAACAATTAGTATGTACCTTGTCAAAACTCAGACGATTGACAAAACTCCCAAATGCGAAATCTTGCCGAAACTCTAACAAACAATTAATGTGTAACCTATCGAAACTCTGTCAATTGATTTCTGAAGGAGTTTCGCCCACAACCTTAGCAAGTGCTAAAGTGGGTAAGAACAACCAAATTTTACAGTATAGCTAGCATAATCAATGATTTTGGTGTCAAAGATTCCCCTCTTTTTAAAAGAAGCATTTTTTTACTACAAAGCAGATCCTCTCTATAATAGAAACCTCAGTCGTTGCAAAAAAATTTCCTCTGTACTAATGACCTTTAAAACTTAATATAGGAAAAAATTTAATATATGTTTTTATGTAAAAAATTTGTCATGTTACATTGTAGAAACATGTTCTGCAAATCATTTTTCAGAATTAAAAATTCCCATCTGTATGATAAGTTATAACAGTTTATGTTTCTTTAATTAATGGTTGACAAAAATCTCTACTATTATGTTAGGTTTTATTATTTGATTTCCTTTATTATTGTGATTGAAACTGGTATATAAGATATATAAGAAGTTGTAATAGCAACTTCTACCCGAATATGCAAATGCTTGAAGATTTTACTGTTACTATTATAATTACTGGTGTTTTTACAAGATCACTACCCCATTTTCACCATTACCGGTTCAATTGAGGTCCTGTTATACTTATTATTATATCTAACATCAAATGCAATATTCTACAATAAAAAGTGAAATAATGTATTAATATTTCAATTTAACAATAAAAAAAAATAGCATCCAACATTTAAACATACACATTGCAAATGCTTGTTACTACTAATACATATAGACATACAGACTACACAGATCATAAGCCCAATTCTAAAGATCCATTTTATCGATTAATGACAACGCTAATAAATTGTCAAATGTTTGAATGTGGTTCATGCCTTCATATAATTTATAAACATTCTAACTTGTGCGTGTGACTGACTGAAAAACTTTCTATGACGAAGTGATCGACATTCATAAATTACTGATCAATATAATAAATAAATTTTCCTCCTTGAAAAAAAAAAAAAAAAAAAAAATGACAACTACTTTAATTTCAAAACTTCAAAATCCAAAATTACGGGAATATTTTATGAGGTAGATAAATTTATTATTTTTTTGAAAGAATTGGAAATATGCAATTTATTCTAGTAATTTTATTAATTGAATTCTTTTTTTGTTTAAAAGTACGGTAGATAACACTATTATATATATATATATATAAATATAATATTTCATTTTGATAATATGTACTAAAAAATTGTTTTTATTATAATGATAATATATATATATACTCTTTTCTTTGATTATTTGATTAAAAGCATTTTTGGGGCCCTGGTAAGCTTAATAACATATTGATTTTTAAAATATTATTTGAAGGAAAAGTTTAACTTATTTTGTTGCTGTTCTTTTTTAGTTGCTAATTGGGGTTTACCTTTAGCTGCAATTGCTGATATCAAAAAAGATCCGGATATTATATCACCTAAAATGACTGTTGGTAACTAATAGTAAATAGTAATTATATTTCTTTCAAAAAGATTTATCACTGATAATTTTATATATAACTGTCTGTAAATGTAGCAATGTTAATATATTCAGCAACTTTTATGAGATTTGCATGGCAAGTAATACCTCGTAATCATTTACTTTTAGCATGTCATATGACAAATGAAGCATTACAATTTGTACAAGGATATAGATATCTTGATTATTACCAGTATGTGTTAAATATAAAAAAATTCTAAATTCCAAACTTTTATATGTATAATATAATTGATTTTTTTATGTGAATGATTTAGTATGGGAGGAAAAGAAAGAAAATTAAAAAAATTAGAAGAGGAAAGTAAAAAATTAAAAGAAAGTGATAAAACATCAACATCACCAACGGTTCTTTGAAATTTTTATTTTTATTACTTTTAAATAAAATTATCATTAATAGTTCTTTATTTATATACCATGAATGATTTGTATTTATATTCGTATATTATATATACATATATATATGAAAGTTTTGTATTGTATATTATATATATAAATTATTTTAAAAAAATTTTTTGAAAAAACCAATAAATAATAATTGAATAAAATAAATAAATTACATATTATTACTACACATAAATAAATCTATCTATATATTTTATTTTTTTATACAAATTAATTTGTCAATCATATTGATGATCTTGTAGTACGACTATTATCCACTTTTTCTGAATTAATATTAAAATCATCTTTAATAACTCTTTCAATAAATTTATTATCTTCTTTTTCTTCTTTATATTTATCATTGCCATCAATGTCACAAGTAATTTTCTTTTTTTTTCCTGTAATACTCATTGTTGCCATCATCTCTCTACTTTTTAGCTCGCTTACATCCTGAAGATCTAATATTATCTCTCCATCACCATTTGTTTCCTCAACCATAACAAAAGTCAACCCAGAAGCCGACACTTCATTATTATTACTATTATAGTTGCTATCTGTTTTACGATCATAAAATACTTCAATGCTGGAATAATTTTCATCATCTGCTTGATCGTCTAATTTTCTACGTGATGCGACCAATTCCTCCTCATAATCTGGATCAATATTATCATCATCCGAATATTCTCCAATAAATGGGTTTCCTGAATTCATTGGTTTATCTTTTATTTGCCTAGGGGGAGTCTGTTGTGGTGGCGGTTGTAAATGAGATTTCAATTGTGGTGGCGATTGAGGTTGTGGTGGCGATTGAGGTTGCGGTTGCAATTTAAATAATGATTGTAATTGCGATGATGGTTGTGGTGGTGGTGAAAAACCTGGAACAGGTGGCAATGGATCATTCGGTGGACGTGTAGGTGGTGGTAAAGCAGTAATATCAATTGAAGGCAATGATTGTTGTCTGTTTGATGGAGGTCTTTTAATGGTAGCAGAACTTGGCGAGTTGGAAGAATAAGCAAAAGATTTAGCGGCATTTGATGTTGATGGTAGTGGTTGAGAATATTGTCTCAGCGCAGTGTCCATAATAGATGATTGATAAAATAGATTACGCGGTGGCGATGATGGCGGCGATGGTAGCAATGTTGAAGAAGGTGATATTGGTGATGTTGTTGAATTCATTTTGTTTCTTATTATTTCATCAAAAGTTGAAATTCTCGTTGGAAAACTTTGTGATAAGGGTGACGACAATGAATATGAATGCGTGTTATGTTTGCTTGTTCTACGTTTTGGAATAGCTGTAAAAGGCGAACTACTACCGTTAGCACTGGATTGAGAGCCAATTTGATCAGCGTAATAAAATTTATTATTTAATGATGATGATGGCAACTTTGTTGTAGTAGTTGATGCTGCCGTCGTTGTTATTGGATTATTGTTATTATTATCATCATAGCCATAATCATAATTACCATTTTGTACATAACTATCACAACTATATGAATTATTACGTCTTTCTGATTTCGCAGGTAGCGTTGGTCTAGTAAATTTTTGCGCACGAGGGGGTGGGGAAAGTGGAGTTATATTATAAGGATTTGATATTGTTTCATAATTATTATTATTATTATTATTATGACGATTGTTGTGATTGATTGGTATAGCACCTGTATTGGCAGTAGTAGTGGGACTATTAGTTGAAGAAGTCGTTGAAGAAGTCGTTGAAGAGGTCGTTGAAGAAGTCGCTATAGAAGATAATGTCGATGATGACGTTGATTTGATTGACCATGATGGCATTATAATTGGTATACTCTGCCTAATAGTGTTTCTATTTCCTTTATGATCTGAATCAAGTGAGTGATGACTATCAATTGAACCTATAGGCGATGGTGTATGTCGTTGTTTATCCGCATTAATAGACAGAACATTGAAAGAATTTGATCTTCGTCTTTGATTTGACGTAGAAGGAGGAGGAAGAAGTGGTGAAGAAGTGGTGGCGGTGGTGGTGGTAGTATTAGCAGACGGCATTGTATTATTGTTGTTGTTGTTATTATTATTATTATTGTTAACATTATTACCACCATAATCTGAAATTAATGGCTGACCAAATCTTGTTCTTGGCAGTGATAATGCGACAGGTGGTAAAGGTCGTTTAATAATATGTTCTTCAAAGTTTTCCGTAATGTCTAATATTCTTTTTTCTTGTACATTTTTAAGTTGTGGTGATAACGGGTTAGCAGTGTTGGAGGGTTGATTTGGTGGAAGTGGTGGCAAAGGAGGCGATAATGGTGATGATGACGAGTATTGAATTGGCCTGGATGGAGGAGATAAAGGTCTATTAAAATAACTCATTTCAGATGATGTTGTTGATACTGGCGAAACCAAATCTTCAATTGTTTCATATTGTCTATGACTGCCATTGCCATTGTTATTATTTTTCATGCTATTAATATTATTAACATTTTTATCATTATTATTATTTGGAACGTTTGGAATATCAGGCAATTCTGTTGCACTGTATTTAAGTTGAACAACTGTTGATTTTAATTCAGTCAACCAAAATTTCATATCATTTACATTATCAGCTTGTAAATACCAAGGTTTTATACTTGGTTTGCTAACTTCTAATATCCACGATCTACCAGTAAAAATATCACTAACACACACTATAGTGTCCGCGGTCAATTCAAAACTCTCTATTAGAACAGAATTTGAATCAGACGATTTAAAACAATACAAGATGTTTTTCGCCAAAATAAAATATTTTTTTTTCCATGATTTTGTCAACGCAAAACTTGTGTTTGTATGTTTTGCCAAATAACCACTGTATCCAATATTTTTACGAATGCTGGCAACAATAATTGACCCACCATTATTACGATTATTATTATTATTATATCGAAATTCCGATTTAACCTTATCCAAAGATGTAGATTTTTTATTGTTATTATTTGCATCATTGCCACCATCACTCAATCCAAGTATTTTACTAGCTTTCGACGACCTGTCTAGCGTTGAAGATTCATCAATACTAATATCATTCAATCCAAGTATTTTGCTGGCTTTTGAAGACCTACCCAGCGCTGCGGACTCATCGATCGTTTCATTCAGCCCAAGTATTTTACTAGCCTTTGAAGACCTATCTAAAATTGCAGTTTCATCAATAGTAAACTCATTTAGACCAAGTATCTTACTAGCTTTTGAAGATCTATCTATAGATCTCTCGAAGGAGTCATTTAATCCAAATATTTTACTAGTTTTTGAAGATCTATCAACCATTCTGTTTTTTTCAAAGGAATCACCACCTAAACCAAGAATTTTATTAGACTTTGATGCAGAAGATCTATCCAACATTTAGAAAAGGCGGAAATATAAAAGTATGTATGATGAATAATACTTTATTTATTCATATTTATATTTGCATAGTCGCACAAAATAAAAAACACCTATAAAAATTTTTATGGAATTGTGATGTGACAGAATTATTTACATTTTTTACATTTTAATTAATAATATATACATCATACATTGATTGTCTTTCCTTTTATAGCTTCTTATCAATTAAAAATAAATTAATTGATTCCCTTATCTAACAAACAACAAACAAATATATTGTTGATTTTGGTAATAATACGACTTAAAAAATTATTTTATACACACATATATATATATACAATAAAACAATATCAACAATATCGAGTTATCTTAATATAGCAACTATTTACAAAGCATACAACATAATTTTCTAAAGATTACCAACTATGACTGACTAATGTTCGAAACAATTATAATAATGACGATGATAATAATGGTACTGATAGAGTTGATAAATTAATCAAGAGGATAGAAAAAACCATTACAACTACAAACTATAAATATATTTACAATCTTCAAAAAATCAATTCCAGATATCAAGCACCAACCAACACCATTCAGGCCCGAAAAATATTTTAACTGTCAATAATATCAACAATATGAATAATATGGTTATCCAAACAAAAATCCCAAATCTTAAACCATCAATAAAAATAATACAAAATGTCATCTCCACTTACTTGTACACTAATAGAAGCAGTGATTTTTTAAAAAATTCCATTAATTTTTTAATTTTTAATAATTGTATTCGTCAAAAATATTATATTATATTAAAATTCGTATTATAATGATCCGAATACATTATCTAATGTGTGTGACACTTTTATAACAACAAACATTGATAACTCTATTATTATTATTATTATTATTTACTATAATATAAATTTATTGATTCTTTTTTAATTTTGCACGATTTGAAATATTTCAAAGTCTTCCCATTCAAAACATCCTCTTACGTTGTCATGATAATCTAAGATGTCATGTTCATAAGAAGAAGGAACATTATGACCAAATTTTTCCTTGGAATCAATATTAATCCATAAATCAGGACCTGTGCCAAAACAAGGTCCGCCGGCTGGATGCTCGAAAACAGCATCATTTGCAAACTGTGGTAAAACTCTGCTAATTACAGCCGTGTCTTCCGGACGATATTTATCTATGAACGAAAAGATGAAACTTTTTTCATATAGAGAATTTTTAGATCCTGTCTTTTTTGAAAATAAATTTTTCGTAGACGATCTTCTTTTATTGTCGTTACGACGATAGTTTAATGGAATATAGCCACCAGCAATGTAATCCGAATCATAAAATTTTATAATTAAAAGTATTGGGCCTTTGTTGCAACATTTTGCATAAAAATTATTTAAATTCAAATCTTCTTCACTTGCTTTGAATAATAAGTTGAAATTGGCAGTTGAAGTTTCTTCATTAATCATCCAGCTAGATAAAATAGTTGCATGTCTACCGGTCAATATTGTTGAATTTATGTAGGTAGAAGGGATCCTTTGTGGAGGCGGTAAAAAAGACACAGTTGAAGTAGAAGTAAAAGAAGAAGATGAAGAAGACGAAGAAGGAAAAATTGGTAGATGACCCGTTATTTGAAGTCTCAGAAAATTATTTATAATTTCTTTTGGTAGAATTTGACTGAATGGCAACACGAACTCTGCAAACTCTTGTGGACTTAATTGAAAAAATCTTATCCATTCAATGCAATTTTTTAATTTCTCTTTTAATTTCTCGAAATCTTTTTCTGTCCATTTTCTTGACGTATTTTCTTCTAATTCTACTAGCTCTGGCGTATTTTTTATACCCCAATTCAATAAATTTATCCAAATTATAATCTCGTGTAGACCGACATCGTCTCTTTTCAGCAAAGAAACTATTTGAGATTCTGATAATGAATACAATTTTTCCGAATTAAATAATGAATTAGGATCGCTTATAATATCATAATCGATATTATCGATAATTTCTTCAGGTTCATCTACAATTTGTGTATTTGTTATATTATTACAAATTATGTTATTATAATTGTTATTTATATTTATATTATTATAATTGTCTATTTTATTATTATTATCATTATTGAAAGAAGAACTAGTCGGTGTGGGGGGAACATCACTGTATCGAAATAATTCTTTCGACGATCGCGAATAAGTAGAATTTGACCAAATCAAAGTGTCAACAGAATCCCTACTATATTCAATTGAATCAACGATAGAGTTTTCATTTTCATGATAATAATTTCTATTATTTCTATTATTGCTATTATTGCTATTATTGCTGTTGTTTTTGTTGTATATATTATTTTCCTTGTTATAATTAATGTTGTCGTGATTATCGCGATTATTATTATTATTGGGAATTTTTAAAGATATTTTGTTTCCCATTTCAGAAGAAGTTTGATGTTTTTTTTTTCAACAACTAATTGTCTGTCATTTATATACAGTTTATTTATATTTATTTTCACAAAAAAAAAAAAGTGACGATGATATCGGCAGCAATGATGAAAATTTCATTAAATATTACTTAATTTATATATTAATGGAATTAACTTGACAATGAAATATAGCTGTTACACGGACAACCAATCTTTTATTTTAAGTTGTTTTATATTACATCTTTCTTATTGGCCTAATAATAGAAATAAACAAACTTAAATAGAAATTTTAATCTTCGTAGCATCTTTTTTTTTTTTTTCTAATTAACACATGCTTCAATGTTTTGGAGGGAGCATACATTAAATACATACATGGACAAATAACCACATAAAGTGAATTAGATTCTGCTGGAATTTGTCGAACTCCGGATTATGCAATATCCCTGGCATCGATATCGTCATTTAAATTAAAAAAAAAACGATCGTGTAACATCCAAAATGGCATTACGTATTGTTCCCAAAGCAAAAATTCTTTTTTTAAAAATGGCTTTAAAAAAATGGTGGCTGAAAAATATCCGTTTTTTGACCATTTATAGTAATTAATGGTGCGGGACCTTTATAGTTTACTGGCGCCAAATTTTTGGATCTTACATAATAATTAATAATCCAAAAAAAAAAGATTTTCCGAAAAATAAATAAAAAGTTCTGAAAAATCATGAATATTCATTCACATATCAAAAATCAAAATATTTTGATGTATGACCAACCACCTTAATGACCTCTAAAGGAGTTTTTTTAAATTGGGACACTAATTCTTGTATTCTATCACTATATTTTTTAGGAAGGTTGTGTGTGATTATAGAGGCCCTAGCCATAGAACATAAAGTATGAAACTGTTGTCAAAAGGCCAATAAGAATGAAGTAAATCGTAATTTCAAATAAAAAATATTTCTAATCGTTTGTAATGAATTGTATTGGATAGGGTGAATAATAATAATAATAACAATAATAATATTTATATTTAAAAAATGATAATAATGTTTCGCAGCATGAGAATTTGATTTCATAAATGATTTTGCCATAATAATTATACAACTCCAAATTTTATCAATTACAAAACAATTGATTGCTGTGTCCGACTTGGCGACAAAACTTTCGGTGAGGCACTAAGGACACCAAGGAAAGTGTTATTCCTATTCGAGTTACAAATATAAATTTTGCATCTATAATGAAGAATCTTCGTACAATTGAGTTCGTTGTAGTCGTACAACCTGTACAAGGAAATTTTAGATATCGTATATATGCACGTACATATGTACGAACGCACGATGTACCAGGAACTGCGATGATGATGAAATATTATTTTGTAAAATGCTATAATAATAACAATAATATTGTCCATAATTAACGAATTAACAGGTTGTAACGGGTCATAATACTACTTCATTATCAAAAACTTGATACTTTAAACCTTTTATTATTATTATTATTATTTATTATATTAATCTGTACATTACATATTCCGTGATTTCTAAATTTTCTTTCTACTATAAATGAAATAAAAAAAAATTACATTTTTTTTAATTGTATTGTCAATTCAAAATAATTAATAATAGTATTGGAACACCAATCATATCTTCAAGCATATACAGTACAGCAGTAGTTAATTCCACAATACATCCTTTATTCCAATGTTTAAAGCTTTGAAAGATTACATCATTGAAGATGACCAGAGTATTAATCATCCAGTAATAAGTTCTAATGGAAATGGAAACTAGATTATATTAAAAAACCAGTATACATTTTGTTCTTAAAAAAAATTTTTTTTGACACATTTGATCAAAATTGTCATAAACCACATGATATGTTCATGCAATGTATGCAATAACAATAATAATAATAACAATAATAATAACAATAATAATAATAATAATAATAATATAAATAATAATAATAATACAATTTTAGCCAAATTTTCTCATTCGACCGTAATAAAGTTTCTAATATTAATTCTGGCACTGGGAAAACATTGCGAAAGAAAAAAATATAAGAGGCAAGGTTTTATTTAACAATTACAAATTTTAAATCGAAGAGCTCATTGTTATCGTTACAGACGTATAAAATAGGTAACAATGTAAATCACCTTTAATTTAAATAACTATATTAGGGAAAATAATGAATTGAATCTAACTTCTTTTTATTTTGAAAAACCGCGCAAAACCAGTAATATCCTCGATTTCTAAAATTCTTCATTTTTTAAATCATGCATTAATTGTCAATAAGCCAACTCTGTGTGAGAATACTTTTAAATGTATAATGTATAATACGTCCAGGGACGATGGCTTTTTTCTGTGAGATAAGGTAAAATATTTTTGTGCTCAAACCTGGATTTTGTGATTTTATGTGATCTCGTTTTTGCAAAAGTTGGATGTAATCTTTTATTATCATGATAGAAAATGAATTGGTAATTTTATTTTAATATTTATTACCTTATAACACATAAGCATAAAAATAAAAAAGATGAACATAAAAAAGTAGTGGTTAATTAATTTGAATTAATAGTTAATATTTTTAAAAAGAATTTTGGAACTGAAAATTCCTAATTCCTTTCAACTTTATATACAAGCTAGATAAAATTGGCAATTCATTCATTTTATATTTCAGCCAAAACTCTTAATCCCTATATCAATATATATGTAAACAAATATGTAAATATTATTCAAAACAAGATATAATATGCAACTAACCCTTTGCAGGAATTTGTGAAACACAAAAAATTGTTCCTGAATATGTGTGGACACTTGAATGTAATTCGTATTAAAATTGAAAAAATCATATCATATGAATCAGTCCATTAACAGGTTATTAACTGGTTATTAACTGGTTAAGGCTTTTTTTTTAGCCAGTTCCAACCTCTACAATTTAAATTTGATCAGAGATCAATTCAATGATCATCGAAAGCAAATTATCACTTAACATGGATGAATTATTGCAAGGGTGTATTTTAGCAAAGTTAAAGAAAAATTTACTTTACCATCGACATTCCCTTAGGTAAGACGGGTACTCTGAGCAAGAGAACATTTTTGAGCCGAAGTTGTTAAATAAATAAAGAAGAACATGCATAAACACTTGAACTAGTATTCGCAAGGCTTTATATCCTGATAATTCTGATTATGGTTGTTAACAAAATCTAAACAAAGAACCGATCTCTCTTTAAAACAATCCAGCATTGCCTAACTTATGCTTTAACCCCAATTATTATTATATATGAAGAATATCGCAATTATGTTTTTTATTTCCTAGATCTATGGATATTTCTATTAGCCCTTTTATATAATCCGGGGAACCGGTACCAGAGTATATTTTTATATAAAAATAACATGATACTCTCAAAAATACTTCACTTGAAAGAATTACAAAAAAATGTTTATTTTGTGAGTGTGAGTTGATTGTTTGAGTTGGTATAAATTACAACCCCAACTCGACTCAAATACACCTTTAATTGATCTGTTATAAATTTCTTATTGACATCTTTAATTAATTTACAAAAAATTCAAATAACAAACATTGTTACTTTTGATTTGAGTGAACATGTGACTTTGATGGTTGAAATATCATTCTTCATTTTTTGAAATAATTATACCTTTTTTATCGGTGCTAACTGTTAATTCTTTACCTTTTCAAAAAGTCATCAACTTTAACTGCTAGTAGAACAAATGGTGATGTTTTTTGAAATTGGTTTTTTTTAACAAAATTGGATCTCAATATGTGTTACGCTTGTATTTCAGGGACACATCACGATTTGTAAAATTAATCCCTAAAGGAGACATAGACTTAAAAACTTCAGGCACCAACCAATGCTACAAAAATTGATATAAAGAATACCAACAATCGAAAGAAAAAATAATATTAATGAATTTATCAGCCGTGTACTAACAATTGAATCAATTGATTAAGTAAAATTGGCTACAAAATGAGTATTAGCTATTATGGAATGAGTTTCTCTTGTTATAAGACGAGGTTTGTTTTTTATTTGAATAAGTCTCTCTTTACTTTGCTATTAGAATTTGGAAAATTGGATTTTGAGTCCCATTTTTATAATCGTGATCATATGATTTATCATATTATTAAGAAAGAACCTTCTGAATATCAGCAATAAAAACGTAGGCCAGGCTTTATTCTTTCTCCAGTTTCCTTTACTTGGGAATTAATGTTTTGTTATTTCTTTTGACTGTGAGTTCCGCGAGATGCCATATTTTAATTTACAGGCAATAGAAGGAATAGAAAAAATGGTGTTGTCATTGTATATAGCAAAACCACATTATATCTATTGTATGGTCTTAATAAATATTTACTGATCTAAAAATTTAATATGGCCTCGTCTTAACGGTTGGATTCAATACACCAGTAACAAAAATGTCAATATTAAATTATTTTAAGATCGATTCTGTTACCCGTGAAGAATATAGCAACGTTGATGGTAGAAATGGAAATTTTGTATAGAAATGCGATGATGCTTGCCATAACTAATAATGCTATTATAAACCATCCATCGAAACTTCAAATAAAAATATTTGCATGGTTGAGATACTATGACAATAATAAATCAATGGATTTTTGCATTGTAAACTTGGTATTAATGATAAATTTTTACAGCAAAGCCTTGTTTAAACGAATTTCTAAAATATTAACTTGAGCGAGACTATTTCAATGTTACACGCGTTTTTAATCGTAATTACTTTTGACTTTTGACATTAGCAAAGCAATTTATGCTGCATATATAGTTGATACACATAAGAGATTCGTTATTCCAAATTATTGCGTTTCATAGATTCGTTCGGCTGTATTATGATTATTTTTTTTAGATTTATAATAATAATAAATATAGTGACATTAATTAATATTAAGTCCTAATACTATGTAAAAACATTCATTGTGTATGATATATATTTAAAACGAAATACGATTTCCAATTAAATGTTTGTTTCATCAACTATGGAAATTTTATAATCAAAGATAAAGGCTCCTAAAATATTCATTTTCTGAACTCGAGTTCTGTGTATCCACGTGATAAGCTTCATGAAATCAATTGGTCGGGAATCAAGTGACTCTAGCTGTACTACCAAAAAATGGTTTTTTTACACCAAAAAGGCAACTAATTTTTATTTTATTTTATTTTTTTATGCAAATAAAAATAAAAGACAACTTTTAGTACCTGGCGAAATCGAAAGAAACTTGCACTATGGTCCTTTTGCTGTAAATTGATGACTTTTTTAGATACAAAAATTAACAAATGTGTTTTCCTTAAGAATTAATGAGAAATGAATTAAAATTAAACCAAAGAGAATTCGAATTTGCAAATCTACAATACAAAAACGGACAATTCAAAACCTGGTTATGTACGTGAAGCAAATGAGGGTACAGAAATTCACTCGTCTCCGAATGAAGTAGCAAATGAAACTTACTTACTAGAAATCTTTTAAAGCGAAGACATATTATTCTGGACCAAGTGTTTTGGGCTTTGACGATGAAATAATAACAAGTAAAGTTTTTAAAATTGTTACTAACAATTTTGCAGTTTTTGTAACATCGATTGGTAGTTCAAACCAAGAAGACTCGAACTTTGCAGGTTCTGGTTATAAGTCTTCTTTTTATTTAAAATATGCCAATCAGCACTTTATGAACAAGTGCCAAATAAAAAGGGTTACTTTTACCGGAAATTCTTGGAAGAAGTTACCCATCTTGAAAAAATTTTGTTGGCAAAGAATTATTTGGTTTATGTGACTAGCTTCTTATACAGTGAATTCAAAATAACAATTAGGTGACTGGGATAATATAAAAATGATGACACATAGCTGATATAAGCTGGTCCCAATTTTTTATCAAATGGATGCAACGAAAAAACAACAGTCATAATTTATCTCATATCTCGCCCCCATATATCCCAAAGATTATCAAATTAGTGAACATTAGAGGCATGATGCAATACGTTGGCTACTAACGTAATAATAACAAATCAGGAATTTGAGGCATTTTCTGCAAGCAAAGATAATAATAAAGAAACTCTTTGGAAAAAACTCGAGATAGCATATCTTGATGGAATCAAACGAACATTGTTTATGGCACACTTGACATGTGGACCATATATATATATATATATATATATATCAAATGATCTCGGAGGTTTGTGCAGCATTTGCAATGAATATTTCTATGAAGTTTTGATTAAAATTACCGATAATGAAGAAAAGGTAACTTACAAAATATATTTTGATTACTTACTAGAATTCTAAATAGTAAATTCAAATATTCTGTTTTTAGAATAAGTTAGTTGCAGATTTAAAAAATTGGGAGTTCATTTGAGAAGAAGAGCTTGCCGTGGATGCTGATGGTACAACAGCAACACTTAATTTATAAAAAAAAAAATTTATATTAAATCCTTTCAATATAATGAATTCTTAACACAAAATTTACACTAATCAAATATTATATCTATAATCTGATTATTTTTCGTTTGAAAAGTTATAGGACATGCTGTTTTATGTTGATTACAGGCAGAAAGAAAATTTACAAGTACTTTTAAAAAATAATAATGAACAGTTCTATTACTAAGGGAAACGATTTTGAAAATGAAATTCATACGATATGAACATCGAATGTTACAAAACAAGGCGAGACATTTCAATAAGTTCACCAAGTTATATGTATCTGAAGTTACACCACACAGTTTGTAAAAGCTACTAGTCAGGTAATTGGGCTTGGCGTATGGTGGATAGCACATTATGACGTCCTTCTTGTTCTATAATCTGAAGCTAGGACCATGCTTACTCTGGAGTTGTGATGAATAGGATCACATGTATAAATGTTTGAACTGTGCTTACTCCGAGGCGTTTATCTTATAATTGTCTTTATAATCATTGGGTTATCAAATGTTGATGGTGATAGAGGTATTATTGGAAATCTCATTTTGGTCTAATGCAAGAATGACTCTTGGACTATGAAGGTTACAAGGGGAGCGGGTAGCTCTTATATCAACTCTTAACCATGTATTTCTAGACTTTGTTTATTTTGGATTTGGAAATGATCAGTTATTAAGAGGGTAATTATGCTAGACATTCATGATTCTTTATAATTTACAACAAAAGTTCCAACGTTATCCAAGATTTCACTGCAAATTAGTATAAACTCGGAAATTATCTATACTAATACTAACATGTAACGTAATACATGCCCTTTGGACACTGGTGGGATGTTCTTTAGCATTGCACCAATCCATCACAGAAGATATCACAAATTAGCTTCCATTCAAATCCAAATTAGGAAGTTTTGATGATTCCATAAATCGTAACTTTTAATTTTGGTAAGTTACTTTGTTACACCTGGCTAATTTAATCTATTTTTAGAAAACAAGGAATTCCAAAATTCTACCAAGAACTTCTATTTGGCCCACATGATCCTTTTGTGTCAATGCGTCATCAGTACAAATTTAGAATGTATCCGCATAAAATACCAATTTGATTGGATGATTTTAATCGTGTAACACCAACAACCTGGTTTTGGTTTAGCAATCGTTTTGTATAACAAAATCAATTCATTAATTAATAAAAACGTTTAAATAGAGTTCAAATTCTTCCTGCTTTGAAATTTTTCACATTTTTATTATCCACATACATATATATATATCTTATAACTTTCTGTTTAATTATTTATTCCCAAAATTAATAACTTAATACAAACTTGATAAATTTAAATTAATTTTCAGCTTTAAAAAAAACATTTATGGAATATAAATATGACAAATCAAAAATACAAATTTCTCCAAAAGGTTTAAAACTACTTGTAAGTGATGGTCCACCAAATCACAGTATAAGTACCACTCCAATCACAGATGAAAATGGAACCATAGCTTATTATAGACCTATATTACCTAATGAAGGCAAGGAAAAATTGTGGCTTGAAAAAATTGGTAAAGGCTTAGAAACATGGCTGAAAATTTTTGGGGAATTTAAGAATAAAATAATAGGATGTATGTATCATTATAAAAAAAATTTTATAGGCTTAAATTATAAACAGGGTTTGCAACCAGTCTGATTGATCATAAGACCCTGATTATTTAGTACTCAAAAACATGTAACATACCTTGCAGGGGTTATCATTACTCAAAATAATTTATTATACCTGACTTTTTGCTAGAAAACCCATTTATATATTTTTTTACATATTTGATAATTAGTTGTAATATTTTTTTTTTTTAGCAAAATTAATAGAATTTCCAGCAGGTTATTTATTATTTGAACATATAAAAATATATAAAGAAAGGGATGACAGGAGTGATAATTATCTTTTTGGTAACACAATATATAAATATATTTATATTATTTTTTTTTTTAAAGAAAGAATCATATATTCTAAATCATTATATTTTAATTGATCAGGTGGGAAATATCGATTTAGATCACCAAATGAATTTATACCACATGCTATATATCTAGCATCTGATGGAAGTGTTCCTTGTGCCTGTATATATTGTTTTAAAAGCCAACAGGAGCCTACCAATAAAAGCTTGACAACTACCAAAACTACTAAAACAAACTTATCTTCAGAAAATTCTATTAATGATATTATTGATAGAAATGGATGTGAAAAAGATAATCATGCTAATCTCACACCACATCAACAACTAGAACAACAAATACTATATCAAAAAAAATGTATATTAAAACAAAAAGTGCAAAATTATCTGATAGATTTTAAAGGCCAACCAGTCAAAAGAAAAATTGATGATCCTTCTACATCTAATTTTTCATCTGTTCCAGAAACATTTTCAGAATTAATATTTACTACTTATATTAATAATTTTGATAATTGGGTACAAATATCTAATGAGGAATTGTTAGAAAATCGAAGATTATTAATTTATAGACCCAAGGAAATAGTTTGGGTGAAAAAATCAAGTGTATTAAGTGAAAATCAAATAGAAGCTCTTAGAAAATATAATAATCTGATTGATGGGTGGCCTGCAATTGTTGAATATGGAGCTAATAACAATATTATTGAATTAAAACCTTTGGAAATTGATATTAAAACAATAAAACTTGGAAAAGAAAATATTAGACCATGGTTATCTGAAGACATTAAAAAAATCAAAAGCCTTTGTTTACATAATAAAGATTTTTATTATCAAAAATCAGAAGGAAAAATTCTTTTTGGTAAATTCATGAAGGCTTTGAGGCATGGATATGAAATGTCTAACAGCTATTCATTATCTTCAAAAATAAAAAAAAACAATAACAATAATACAGTAAATGATCATTATAAACAAATATATTGGGGTAATGAATGTATAAAAATCAATGATTTGGTTAGAATAGGCAATGACAAAAGAGGTAGTGATTTATGCATAAAAATTACTGAAATATATAAAGACAACAAAGATTTAATAAAATTTAAGGGAGATTTATTAATGTCAATAAAAGATAAAGACAAACATAAACATTGGATTAAATTTAATTTTCACAAAAAAAAATATATTTTTGATTTGGATAAAATTGCTGGAAGGTACTATTGGTCTGACTGGTGTGTTACAACAATCACTCAATCAATGCCAACTAATGATATAATAGATGAAATAAAAAGGAACCAGCAAATAAAAAGATTAAAGGAAATTTTGATTGAAAGAGATACCAATAATAATAATAATAATAATAATAATAATAATAAAAATAATAATAATAATAATAATAAAGATGATTCAATAACCAGTGATAGTGATGATAATGATGAAATTTCACTAACTAAAAAAAAACTTGATAAAAGAAAAAATTGTGATAATGACAAAGATTTACCAATCAAGACCAAAATTAACAAAGGGAAAAAACCATCTTCTTTTAAGACAACTGATAGACCAGCTGCAAAAAAAGCAAAGCTTGAAGAAAATTTAAACAATAATGATAATACAGCAGACTTCAATCCTTTTTCAATTCTGAGCACAAAAAATTCTTCACCATATTACAATATTTCTTCTTCATCTAATACATCATCATCTACATCTACTTTTTACAAAATTTCTTCTTCAACTTCATCCGAATTTACACCCTCAACAAAATTCACAAGTCAATCCACAATTTCAACTTCAACTGCTATGCCATCTACATCTGGACCTCCAACTAAAACTACAAATCAATACACTACAACTTCATCTTCTAAACCATCAGTTACATCATCATCAATCATATTTAAGAACAAAATAATAATTACACCCAAGGTTACAACTACACCTACAAATAAAATCACAACTACAGCTCCAGTTGCTAAATCTACATCTACAGTTGCAAATTATAATTCCCCAGTTAACAATAAAAATCCAATTAAAAGCCAAAATAAACCTACAGCACTAGCTGCAAAGCATATAACATCAACAACTGATTCTACTTTAACTTCAATTACTCAAAAATTAAGTAGAATGCCCAATTTTACCACCACATCATCAAAATCAAAATCAACATCAACATCAGCATCAGCACAGAATTAGAGTCCAATAGTTGCCAATATGGATAACTCAATTTCATCCTAAATTCTCTTCCCTGGATGACAATGATACTATTTCAGATATGGAAATTTTTAAATAAAAGTTTTATAAAATGATGGTAGTTGATTAGTATATATACTTTAACTCCTTGTTCTATTCATGTAAATCTTTATCAAATGATCATTATAGAACCCTGTACAATATACATACATATACATATAGTCAAATAATTTTATTATGGGCTGGCTTTACATGATTTTTTTTCATGTTATGCTACTTTAGGCTACAAATCAAAATAGTGATAACTTTTGAATCTCTTATCCCAGTATCATAATTTATATCATTTATATTCTATTATTATTTTATTTATTTATATTATTTATTATTTATCTTATATCTTGTATTTGTTATGATTCTTAGTTGTGAGCTAATTTTGTGTAGTATGAGTAGTGGTTTAAAAGGCCCATATTCAATACAAGTCCTCAAAATGATATTTTCTTGAAAATTGTTTAAAAAAAAAAAAAAGGTCAAATTTAGAGTCATTACAGACAGAAAATTCATATAATAATTTAAAAGATGCTGTTTAAAAATTTTGGTGGAATTTCAATCCTTCCAATCCTTATATGAGTCATGCTGCAACAAAATCAGGCAAAGTGAACATTTGTATAATATTATTTTTTAATGAATATACAACCAATATTGACTTATAATATACTGCCATTATTGTTTTATCTTTATTAAAAATAATATCAATGTATTGTTGATATACTAAATAATAATTATCTTGATATGACATTGTTACACCCTTTTATTGTGATATACATGAATCTTAGAAAATTGCCAGATAATCTTCTAGTGTTTGAGTATTATATTATCACCATCACTATGTCATTATTGTCAGTATCTTCAAAATCAAAAATTCCCTCACCAGAAAATAACCTATCTCCATAATCATGTAAAGCATCAACCAATTGTTCCTCTGATATTTCTTGGATAATGTAATTGTTTGCATTTGTCACAATAAAAGGAATGTAATTTAGCCATATTGGAACCTTTTCAACATCAAGTCTATAAAAAATTATATGTATTATATATATTTTGGAAAAAAAAAATTCTTACTATACCTACAGTTTTTGAGTGAACCAGCTTAACACAGAGAATAAATGTTCACAGCTTACACTGTGAGGAACAATTGCTAAAGTATACAATGCAAGACATTGTAAATGGTGATGTTATTGTCTGTGAGAAATCCACCATTCTGATTCTTCTATATATGAATAATGATAAGTGAAAGCAAAAGAATCATAATTTTTTATTTGTGTGATTAAAATTTGTGCACTTATATCTCCATTATTATTATTACCACCACCACCATCATTACTGCCTGATAGAACTATAATGCTGCAAGGCTTTGAAAATGACTCTCTCCATCATCAAGAATATATATTATTTCATTGTGTACATAATAAAACTGCCTGTTTTGTATAGAAGTGCACATGTGAAAACCTAAAAAACAAATTTAACAAACTAATTGAAATCATTCTATAATTTTTATCTTGCACTGTGATTTTTTTTAAGTTATACATCAAAAAAATTTTCATCCACCATGAAAATACAGCATTCACCTACTAGTTTTGTAATTATCGTAATATTAAAATATTTTTATTGGCCAAATTTATTAAGCATGTAATTTTATATAATGCTAGAAATTAAATTTAGGGTTGTCAGTTGATCATAAACAAACTTTATTGATGAAGTTATTTAGAATCTGATCTTTGAAGTTTAAATGTTCTTGCTATTTTTGTTTAATCATATATCTTTAAATTGCAATTTCAGTTACATTTTTTGGAATAAATTATATTTTATTTAGAACAAGTGTCATCGATTAAATTTGGGTGAACGTATTTTAATTGGTGATAACAATTGTGTGATTTTGTTATTAGCGAATAATTTTGGTTAAAGAAGATAAAAGTTTTAAATAAAATATTTCTATTTTATTTATTTA
>CAJVPN010000014.1:0-70117 GCA_910592215.1 Entrophospora candida
CAATTATCTCAAAATAATAATAATAACCAAGATAATAATAACTCCTTCTTCAGAATGAATAATCCTTGATTGTGAGTAAGTAGCATTGGTCTATTTGTTTTAATAGTGATATTTGGAGCGGTAATTTTGAGAAGGTTAAGAATAAAAAGAACTAATATTTACTGAAAAAGAGGGTAGGCGAAAGGAAAGTAAGAATATTTATTTCAGTTGTATTTTACTAATCTAAAAAATCTGCTCTGATAACTCAGCGGATAGAGAACTTGTTTCCTAAACAAGTGGTCGGAGGTTCGAATCCTTCTCAGAGTGCCAAATAAAAAATTTGGTTGCTTATTAGTTGGTGGTTTATGAAAAAAAAGATAATCATTATTTCTTTACTGATAGTTGTTTTACTAATAGGAGGAATTTTTGCTTGAAAAATAACTCAAAATAAGGAACAAAAAAATAATTCTCCTAATCAGCAAAGAGATAATGATACACCCCCTCCTGAGGATAGTCCTCCTTCCGACAATCCCAATGGCAAATTAAGCCAAGCAGAATTAAAAAAATATCTCTTAGAAAAAAGGTTAGATTTACAAAAATATTTTGTGTTTAATTTAGGGGAATTAGAAAAAGGAAATGTCAATTTGGTAGGATTGTCAGCGCTTAACATAAGGAAGAATAATAATATTCTTGCCAATCATTTGACAGATTTAGCAAAGAAGTTTGATAAAAGCAACAAATTAAGAAAAAAGTTTGTAAGATTGCTTGATAGTTCGGGCGACAATGTTGTGCCAGAATACACAGGGGAAAAATTGGATGAAAAGATTGAAAATAACAAAGATATTTACATTGTTTTTGACAAAAATAATGATGCTGATTACAAGGGGAGCATGCCCCTTTTTAATTTTAATGAGACTGATGTGGTAGGGATCAAGATAAAAGAACAAAATATTTTTAAAAATAAAACAGAAGTTTTGAATTTTCTAAAAAATAATGACCCTTTTCTTATTGGAAAAATTTAAAACATAATATTAAAATATTATGACATGCATACATATTCAAAGAGTAAAAAATTTATTTTGCGGAGAACAAAAGACTATAGACTTAACATCAGTAGAAATGAATCCTTATTGTGAATGTGGTCTTCAAATAGATTGTGGAAAGGGAAGCATGATTAATTGTCGCAAAATAGGCTGTTTAAGGCTGTTTAATTAAAAAAGGAATTTTAGAAATCTTAAACGAATGTAATTGTGAAAACAACCAATTATCACTAATAAGAAATACCGAAACCAGTTTAATTAGAGTTCAAGCCGAAAATTCTAGTTTAAAAACCCAATTAACACAAAGAGATAGAGATATCCAGTGAGGTAAAAATCAATTAGCAGAAAAACAAAATGAAATTAACGAATTAACCCGCCAACTTACAAATTTACAAATAGAGAACAACAGAAATAAAGACAAAATTAAAGAATTAAAAGGTGAATTAGGACAATCCCAAGAGGAATATTTGAATCAGAAAATAGGGATAAAGCAAGAAAAATTGGAAATTTTGGCTCAACAATTAGGTATTAATCAAGGACAAATTGATAATTTGAAAAATGCTTATCAGCAATTAATTGAGGCTCTCAAAAATTTCAACCAGGCTAATATAAATGCTGCTAATGCTAATGTTAATAACCTGAGGGCAGTTCTCGCGACCACCCCGGCTAATAGACAAAAATTTTGTCGAAAGTGCGAAAAATTGGTTAAGTTAGAAATTGAATTAAACAAAGTTTATCAACAACAATTTGAAGCACGACAAGAAGTTCCGCCTCGCCAATAATAAACGGAATTTACCATTGGCTTAGGCATTTCCGACAAAAAGTTTGAAAATGTTTGATTATCTCTAACCCCTTTTTTATCTTTCACTAACCAAACATTATTTAGGGGGCTGTAATTGAACTGCTTCTAGTTTTTGTATTTGGTTTTTTAGACTTTGGATTTTATTATTTAGTTCTGAGATATCACTATCCCTTTTAGTTATTTCTCCTTCTTGGGCTTTAATAGTATTATCTCTTTGGGTAATAATATCTTCTTGGTCTTTTATTGTTTTATCTTTATTAGTTGTTTTTTGTTTTTCTTGACTTAGTTCATTAGTTAAAGAAGTTATTTGACCATCTTTAACTTTTATTTCATTATCCTTACTAGTTAACTGTTGATTTAGGTTACTTGCTTGTTCGCTATTACCTTGATTACTCGCAATAGTTTCTTTTAAGTTAGTTATTTGACTATTAAGATTTTGTTTATCTTGCTCTAAAGTTGTTATTTTATTATTAGCCGTGGTTAAATCTACTCTGGCTTTATCTAGGTTTGTTTCTGCTTCTTTTTTTAGTCGGACTGCCTCTTTGTATTTATCAAAAGCATCAGTATTATCTTTCTTGGATTGTTCTAAATCAGCATCATATAATTCGCCATTATAACAGCCAAACGCGTATAAACAACTTCCTCCTCTCGAAAAAAAACAAGCGGGCATAATCAAATTAAAATCGTTGCCTTGGTTGGTTCCTTTATCTCCTTGTCAAATATCAAAATTGTCGTCTTTTGGATAAATAGTTTTGAATTGTATTCATCTTACTATATTATAATAGCCATCGGGCAAATAATCTCCACTTTTTCCATTTATTCTTACCATGTAATATCCTTGAAATCATCAAGTTTGGAGATTTCCTCCATTTCCTCCATGTTTATTTCCAATCACTTCGACTCCTGTTTTGTCTTTGGCGTCAATGGTATAAGTAAATTGAATAGAATAAATATAATTGTCTCCACTCCAAATATCTACTTTTTTAATTTTAATGTTAGTAATTTGTTCGGGGCATTGGTCTTTACTAATTCCTAATGTTGTAGCGATTTTATCCAAATCATCCAACGAATTTCCAACATTGTTTCCAAATGTTTGAGATTTAGTTTTGTTTAGTCTTATTTTTCAATTTAGTACCATAATTTTTTATTATTTATTTTTGTATTTTTTACTAATTTTGCAGAATTAGTGAACTGTTTTTACCATCACTACAAAAGTAATTAAGAAAATATATAGCAAATTAGGTAGTGAGTGAATTATTCTAATTTGCTATTTCTCTCTCTTCTGACCATAGGCAATATTTATTATAATAATATTTTAGATTAGATTATTAGATTAGTTGGATGGTTTGTCTTCTAATTCTCTCCCTACATTTACCAGCCTAAAAAGCCAAAATACTATTAAATTAGAGTTTAAGGCAATCATGACAAACAATTTCACTTTTCGACCAATTGGTTGAAGTTATTGAAAAGAACATAAATGAAAAGAAAAAGATTGAAAAATTGAGTGGGGCGACAATTGGCAAGTTCAAGAACAAAAATGAGAAAAATACTTAGATACTAAAAACGAGAGAAAATATTTTATCTATAAAATTGAACCCGTAAAACAGGGAAATAAAAATTATACTTTGGTGGCCTTCCCTATGTTTACTAGTGAAAATGAAGGTTGAGGAATTGAATGATCGGAATATCACCAAAAAAGGGAAGGAAATATTAAAAGTTTTATTTATAATAAAAATAAATTAGGAAATGACATAGAAATCCCCCTCTTTTGCTTATCTTCTACTGTTTCTTTTCAAGAAAAAAGCGTCGGAGAAACTAATATTATTAGACCTTCCGGAGAAAGAGTAAGTGAGGTTTTGGAAAAACTTACCGAAGGAATGGCAGAAAGCGATTTAATTCTCATTGCTCCGGTTGATAATTATGAAATTATTCAGCAAGGAGGGGATGAACCAGGAGAGAAAATTAAAAAACCGGATAAAAATAATCACCAATGCCGGTATGTTCATGACAAACTTTACAATTGAGAAACAAATGCAAAAATCAAAGTGCTAAACGATTGCCAAGTTGGTATTCATGCGGGTTTTTTCAATGAAGCCAGTGTTTTTGCTGCTCCTGAATATACTCAATACACAATTTTAACTAAAAAATGTGCTTGTGGCGGGCAACTAAAGAAAAATAATTGGGGAGATGAAATGACCAAATGCGGAGGAAAAAATTGTAGTAGTTATAACGACAATGTAAATGGTTCAGGAAAAATATCTGGAAACCAGAAAAGTAATGGTCCCTCCTTACTGATTTCAATGCTAATTGGTAGCGGAGTGGGAGCGGTTATTGTTCTCGGCTTAGCGGTTTTTATTTGGTTTAAAAATCGAAAAAGTTAGTTTCTTTCTAATTTTGGGTTTTAAGTTCTAATCGTTAGACTTTTTCTGGTTCTTTAGATTGTATTCTATAATATTTGTGTGTTAACTACCCCTACTTAATCTCTTTTGAGATTCGAAGTAGGAACTTCTCAATTCTTTACAGCATTCATTGACACTGCTCCTTGAAGGGTCGAACCGATCCTTTTTCCAATTGGAGTGTTCTTGCGAACTCATTATGATTTGACCAGCTTTCTCAGCTTTGTCGTGTGGAGAACAAGAACATTTACCAAGAATTCTACGAGTAGAATAAGTTTCCTTATCCTTGTAGGATAGTTCTGTCTTTTGACCCACTTTCCCTTTCGGTTCCAGTTGCTATATTATAATTTTACTCTTCTACTCATCCATCCCCAAACTCTTCGCTTTTAAAAACTTGTTTGGTATAAAACTGAGGAGGCTTAGCCACTACTTTACTAAACTACACTTTTGTCATCTCAAACCTTACGTTAGCAAAAGAAGTTTGTCAGTGAACCATCTCAGTATCAATTCCCGAATAATCCCCTACTTGGTAATTGCCAAAAGGAGGTTTGTTAACTAAGAAGATTCTTTCTTCATTACTTTCTAAATATCTAATGGTTTATGTAAAGTGAATTCAATTCCGTTAGGTCTAAACTCTTTGCCTATGATTTGGAAAATTTTAATGTTGTTGCCTTGGAGCATATGGGAGTTTTAGTAAAATATTACATTATGACACTTTGTAAAGCAATTTCTTGTTACCAAGAAAGACTACCGACACTACCTAAACCCGACCTATTTACATCCATAATGACTTTTGGAATAGCTAACATTATGTCTCAAGAACGACTTTGGTGTTCTTATCACGCCAAATGTTTAAATAAAATGAGCGAGGGAATTGAACTTATCGGTAATTTAAATGGAATATTTGAGATTTGCGAAATGGAAACTTTCGAGACTTGGTTTAACGGTAATTGTGGATATTTAATTATTAAAAGTTCCTTAGCTTCTCCTGAATACCCTTATTACATTTGAATAGTAATTTATGAACCAAAAAGAGGAGAAAAGAGTGAAACTATAGGAACGATTAAATACAGCACGCACTATGGTAGTCTAGGTGGAGCAATAGATAAGGCTAAAGAGTTAAAAAGAAAACTTCAAGATGGTAGTTGAGAAAGCAATCCTATCTTACATCTTTACGATTGTGCTGATGTTTATAAATATTTCAGCAATATAGTTACTAGTCCTTATGTGATAAGTTATCAGATAGGAACTTATAATTCAAATAGCAATATTTTTTATTGAGAGGCTTCAGGTTCTGACCCTTCTAACTGGGATAAGCATGTTAGACCACTAGATATTGTTAAAGTAGAGAAATCATACTTGTCAACAGAATTCGAACATGTTGGAGTTTATTTAGGTGACAATAAGGTTTGTCACATTTATGATTACTGGAATAACAGTGCTATGAAAGCAAGGGTTGATGATGTAAGTGTTTTTCTCGGTAATACATCGTCCACCACTAGAATTGGTCGAGTACACGTCTACCATCCCCTTATTCCCTTTAAGCGTTACTCTAAAATAGCTCGACAAATAGCTGGCTTAGAGGAAAATTACTATTGAAAAGGTCGCTATGATTTAGCCAATAGAAACTGCGAGCATTTCGCTAACATGTGTGTTTATGGAATTAATTTTTCCGAACAAGTAGAAAAAAACGAGGGAAAGTTTGTTGCATGAAATATTGGAAGCGGAATTGGTGGGGGTCTTCTTTCTCTCTTTTGAAATGAGTACAGTATCAATAATGGTAAATCAACACTTAAACTGACTAATGAAATAAATGAAACCAATGGAAAACTCGGATATTCAAGAGCAGACCATCGACGTGCTGAAGAAATAGAAAGACAATATTTACAAGAAGTTCCTGCAAAAGAGACTTGCCGAATAATGTAATGCGGTTTGCTGATTTATTTTGCCATATTTTTCCTCCTCTTGGTTCAGTCATTATTGCTTTAATTCTATCAAAGGGGAAAAAATACAAATTTCTAACTTATTTTTCACTCTTTTATTGGTTATTTTCCTTTACTTCCTTTTTTATTTTTTTAAGGGGAGATGTGTTTGCTAAAATTTTTTACTTCACTTTTTACTATCCCCCTGTTTATCTAGCGATATTGCTTGTTTTTTGGTGACTAACTAGGAAAAAAAAGTAGTTTTTTTCTTAAATATTTTCCTTTTATGAAATTCTGAATATCTACTTTTCCTTTGTCTCTAAATGCCAAGGTTTGTTTTCATATTTTCAATCTTCTCCAATTCCTTTATTATTTTTTCTTTAATTTCTTCAACTTGTTGATACTTTTTAGCGATTTCTTTCTGCTTCACTAAATCAAACTTACCTTAGGAAGTAATAGGGATTTTGATTTCAATATCTTTTATTCTATCCTTACCAGCCTTATTACCAAAATCAAAGTCTTCTTTGGTTAAATCTTTTTCCATGGAATACTTCAAATAAAGTAAGTCAACATCGTTTTTATAATCATTCTTAACAATTAAAGGAATTACATCAGTTGACAAACCAAATCTTCCTTTTCGATAAAACACTTTGCCCATCGAACCATTTCTGTTTCAAGTCAAACAGTTTTCAAAATATTATGAGCAAAAAAAAAGAAACAATACCTAATGATATTCCAGAAGATATTCGAGGTGTTATTCAGAAGTGTTGAAAAGATGGTCCTAGCGAAAGAATAACTCTGGAAAGGATACTGAAAATCATCGGAACCAATAAATCAGAACTTCGAGTTATTAGTGATGATAACAAGTTGTTAGGTACTGAAAATCTCTCTGAACCTCAAAATAGTAGAAAAATGAACGAAATGGTTTATGAAGTTTCACAGTCAATGGAATTTAATGTTGATGAGTTTGACAATATATCAGAACAAAATCCCCAAGAACAGTCCTCTACTCAATCCCAAATCCAAATCCCACCCAAATAAAAAAAGGGGAGCCTTGTCAACTCCCCTAACATCCACTAAAATACTCTAAAGCCAACCATTTTTTCTAAAGCATCATTGTGTTCTCTTTTGTGTTCTGAACTAAAAGACAGTAAACGCCACTCTCTATTTCCAGAATAAATTTTAGGTTTGGAATTATCAATATGCATTTGTTTGAATAAGGAGATTGTTTGTGTTTCTAACAATTCGCTTAATTTATCAATCTTCTCCTCTAGTTTTTTTTGTCCCTGTTTTTCTTTTTCTTCCAATCTCTTCTCTAACTTCGCTATTTTTTTATCAACATAACGGATAAAAAGCACTTGAAAGATAAATTGTAAAAATGCCTGAATAACTGGACCTATGATAATAGTTGCTATAATTGTTCACCAAAATTTAGCATCTTTGCTCATATTAAAAAATTTTATTCCGAAAGTTAATTATTTTCCTAAGTACAAAAAAAATCCTAAGCACCTGTCTCCTCACAAATAAAATTAATTAATATAATAAAGTAAAAAAACATACTCATATTTAACTATTTAACTCCTTATGAATAATAACAATATCTAGTTTTTCTTTTAATGGAGCATTTTCTCTTTTTCTAATTTTTTCACCATGCTTGATCAGTTTATCAGTGCTAATATTAAATTTGGGATTTTAAGATCCCAAAGCAGGGAGTTTTTTAGACTCCCCTGTCTTTTATTTAGGTGGTTGCTCTATTTGGTTTTGAGTAGAAGATTGTTCTTGAAGGTCTTGATGAACATTTATAGACACTTCTTGTTTCCCAGTTTCTTCATTATTCAACTCTTCATCTTTAACTAGTTCTAAATTTGCTGATAAAGCATCTTTTTCACCTTTCTCTCCAAAAATAGTAGCAAACATTGGTTTTTTTAACCAATTACTGGAAAGAGCAGAATTTTCAATTTGATTTGACATTGTCTCTGAGATATCCTTTTTCTCTGCTATGTCTTCTGCTTCTTCTTTTAACCCTTCCTTAATCTCTTGAGTCTTTTTAGTTGTTCAGTGATAGAATTCGCTGCGGTATTCAATTATTTCTGCTTGTAAATTTATCATTTTTTCCACAATTCTTTCCAATTTTTCTTTTTTGTTTTGAAAACATTCGGCAAATTCTTTAAGCTCTTCAATTTTCTTCAATTTTTTTATTCTCTTGTCCAAATTATAATCAAGTTTAAAATCATTCTTTTTTAGAAAATCTTCTACTTGCTTTTTAACCGATTCAATATCTTCATTTTGATATTCTATCTTATTTTCTCAGAATTTTCTCAAATTCTCCGTAAGTTCACTTCTAGCCACCTTTAACTCGGTATGATCAATCTCTCCATCACCATCAATGTCGTACATTGAGAAAAAATGGTATATGTCACCGCTTAACTCTTTAAGTTTTCCATTCACCTTTCCATCTTCTAATTTAGTAATTTGAAGAGGCTTAAGCAACCCTACTAGTTCATCAAGACTACTTCAGAGAATATCCACATCTTTGCTGAAATCTTCCCACTCTTTTTTCTTATTTTCATAGAGATTTTCTTTAATTAGAGAAGTAACTGTTTCTGTAGCAGTAGAAACTATACCAATGGCTCCACCTATTTGATTATAATCATCATTTAACGCTAATATACCGCCAGCAACAGCACCTGCTCGACTGGTTCATTGAGGAATAACAGCATACCAGTATTTACTAAATTGTTCAGGAGTTTGTAAGTTACTTAACCTGCTTAAACCATTTTCTCCTTTCTCCCCCCATTTATCATGAAATTTACTTATATTGCCTTTAATAACAAAAAGTCTTTCAAGAGGAATGATTAGAGCCACGCCATTTCTCCTTTCTTCCCTTCATTTAGCAAGATTGTAATATTCTCCCTTATCATCACCTTTCAAGTATTTGCCGAGTTCTTTAACTAATTTCGCTGATCTACATTTAAGTTTCCGATTGCAATAAAGTTTTTTGCAACTATCAGGTAAATATTCTAAACCTCGCTCAATGTTAGTGTTACTAATATTTATTTCTTCTAATTTAGTTAGACTTCCTAGAGGCTCTAAACTTCCTTCAAAATTACAACCACTAATATCTAACTCAGTTAATTCAGTGAAATTTTTTAACTGTTCTAAACTTTGAGAAGAAAATTTGTTATTAGATATTGCTAATTTCTTCAACTTCTTGTAGTCAAATCCTTCTTTTCTTTCCTTACCTACTGATTTATTCCCCAATCTTAGAAAACCAAGGTCAGTAAAACTATTATTTGAGCAATCAATTTTAGTTAACTTCGGACAATCATTTAAATCTAAACTAGTTAGTTTATTTTCAGAACAATTCAATGATTCTAAACTAGTAAAAACTTCTAGTTTTAATTTCCATGCTAATTTTTTTTTACTGATATCTAAATTAGTTTCTTTTCTTCTATTTTCTTTTGGATAGTCTTTATCTAATCGTTTCTGAGCAGAACTGTCATTACTTTCTTTTCATGCTTTGAAGTTATATTTTCCTTCCTCTTTGCTAACAGCATAAGGCTCTAATTGTTTAGCCAACTCTTTTACCTTCCTTTCGCCTTTAAATGAACAAATAATTTCTTCGAGACTGTCAGGAAATTGTTCTAAACCAAAACTTATATCTGTATCACTAATATCTAACTTTTTTAATTTATTATTTTTGCTTATATCTATGCTAGTTAGTTCATTATCGTGACAATCTAATACCTCTAAATCCTTATATTCACTTAGGTCTAGAGAGCCTCTTAAACTTTCTGAGTAAAGATAATCTAATACTTTAGCAGACTTATCAGGATACATTTCATTTAAACGTTTTTTAGTATTACTTTTGTCTATTTTTTTTTGATATAAGTCTAACTCTTCTTTGATCTCTTTTAATTTAGAAGAAGGTCTTTCTTCTACCGAACATTGAATTTCTTTTAAATTCGGTAAGTTTTCAGATAAACTTTTAATATCGACTTCATTGACATCAGTATTTGAGATATGAATGCTTTCCAATTTAGTTAATTTTTCTAGAGACTTTAAAGATCCATAAAAGCGATTGTAAATACCTTTCTCAATTTTTTCCTTGTCATTATTTCCAATTCATAGATAATCTTTTAAATTAGTAAAATTTTTAAAAATTGATATGTCTTGTTCCGAAAGATTATTACTCCTTATACTTAAACCAGTTAGTTTTTTGAAATCTGAGGGATATTTTATATCAGTCAAAAGGTTATCTCGACACGTAATTTCTTCTAATTGTGACAAATTACTAAGATCTAAATTAGTCAATTGATTTTCAAGACAACTAATTATCTTTAATTCCAAACAATTGTCTACGTCTAGTTTTTTAAGTTCGTTACTGCCACAATCCAATTCTTCTAAACTAACAAATCCGTCCAAATTTAATTCTCCAACTAAACCTCTTTCACTAATATCCAACTTTTTTATCTTGCTCCTTTCTAGATCTTCGCATCCTGGAAACTTACTTACTCCATCTTCAGGAAAATTCTCATCCAACCATTTTTGAGCATCTTGTTTTTTTACATATTTGTTATTATGAAAAAGAAAACTATTGTCTTTTTTTAATTTTCCATCCAGTTCAGAAAGACCATCATTGTTGCTAATGTTTATTTCCTCTAAATATTTCAATTTCTCAGAAGAAAGTCCTAAATCAGCAAGTTTATTATCTGAGCAGTCAAGTTTCTTTAAATTAGGTAATTCTTTTAGATTTATTTTTATTTCTTTCAGTTTATTATAAGAAAAGTCAACTTCCTCTAATTTCGGACAGTTTTTAATACTGAATTCCTCTAATTGGTTGTAATAACAATCAATTTTAGTTAATTTCGGACAATCATTTAAATTTAACTCTCTATTATCTTTGAATCATGTAATATTTACCTTTTCTAATTCAGGACAATCTTTGATAGTTACTTTAATTACTTTATAAATGTACACTCAATTTTCTTTTTTAATTTCTTTTAAGTTAGGAAAACTTTCTATTTTAAGTTCGCCTTCTTCAGTAAATACTAGTTCTGATAAATCAATTTCTTTTACTTCTTCTTTGTTTAAATAACTTTTATCAAATGATTCCTGAATAGTTTGTTTTTTTACATACCTGTTTCCTTCTAAAATAAAGCGAGAGTCTTCTCTGAGTTGTTCAGCAATATTTTCTACTTTACTTTCTAGTCTTTCTTCACTGGAACAGTAGATTTCTTCTATATTATTGAGCAAATCTTTAATATCACCCTCGATGTCGGTATTAGAAATGAATAATCTCTTTAATTTAGTTAAATTTTTTAAAGGTTCTAGTGAACCACTTAATTTGTTACCTCTTTTTTCTGTGACTTCTTTTGAGTAACCACTCATTCCTAAATCTAAATTTTCTAAATTAATAAAACGAGAGAAAGGTTTTAGATCACTTTTAATATTGTTGACAGCTAAATGTAAAACTTTTAATTTTTCTTTCGGTAATTTCTCTAAAAAACTAGTGTCAGAAAGTTCATTAAAGCTTCCGTGCTCTCCATTATCTGCTATTAATACTTCTAAATTTTCACAACCGCTTAAGTCTAAACTAGTTAACTTATTATTTTTACAATAAAGACTAACTAATTTTTTGTTATTTTTTAGAATAATTTTTGCTAGTTCATTATCACTGCAGTCTAGTTTTTCTAGATTAACAAAGTCACTTAAATCCAAAAAACCCTCTAGTTTCTCACCTCTTATATCTAAATTCTTTATTTCTTTCTTTTCCTCTTTTTTAGGATATCATTCATTTAACCATTTATCAGCATCGTTTTCTCGGAAAATTTTATTAATATAACTAATATCTCCCATCAATGATAGTCTAATGCCACTATTTCTTATATCTAGAGACTCAAGTTTAGGAAAAGAATAAGAAAATTCTCAGCACCCCCTATTATTATGCCACTTATTATTGGCTAAATTTAAGACTTTTAAATTAGTAGGAGTTTTGAAGTTCCAAGTAAGTTGGCTTAATTGGTTATCATTAGCAACTAATTCCTCTAACGAATTATTACTATCAACTATGTTCAAAGAAGTAAGTTTGTTGTAAGAGCAATTTAGTTTTTTTAAGTTTTTAAATCCACTTAGGTCTAATTTTCCCTCTAATTCTTTATTGTTAATATCTAATTCAGTTACTTCTTCCCTCTTTTTGCCTACATTTTGTTTTTCATATTCTCCTAAACAAATTCCATCCTTTGGATATTCTTTATCTAATCATTCTTGTGCTAATAGTTTTTTTTCTTCTACTATTTCAATAATATCTTCTTGATTTTGATTATCTACTTGTGTGTTATTATTTTCCATTACTTTAATATTTAGTTATTGTTTAAAAAATTATTTACAATCACTACAAAAGCAATTAAGTCTTTTATATCTAACTAGGAGTGATTGATTTTAAAAGATTATACTAGTTAGATATCTCTCTTCTTTTCTGACCATAGGCAAATTCAGATATATATAAAACAATATTATAATAATTTTACTGGTTTTTAAAAACCTGTTTCTTTAAAAACTAAACAATTAATTCCTGAGAAAAGATTACTAATAAAAAAGGATTACAAATACTATTAGATATTCAAGTTGATAAAGAAAATCCTATGCCGCTTGATAAAATATTTCGCTGTGAAATAGAAGAAGGGCAAAAAGTTAGTCCTAAAACTACCCTTTTTATTGTCTATTTAGAGGAACAAATTATTAGTGTTACTGTTTATATTCCGTGGCAACCAGAAATTATCGAAGGAATTGAAAAACTAGAAAAAGGTAATAAGAATTGCTTTGTAAAAGTTCACTATCGCAATCCTTACTCTACTAAGATAAATTTTAAAAGGCACGGTAAATATTAATGCTTTGTAAAATATCAATCTTAAATTACTCTATTAATTTTTTTGGTGAGTAGTATTTGTTTAATATTTCTAGAATAACGGCCTTCTTTATTGCTGGTGAATAACTATCATTGTTACGAGCAAATTCAATAAGCACATCCAATATTTTTAAAGAGTAATCTGATACTTGAAAGTGATTAAGAACAACTCCTTTACCAGTACTTCATAAGAGATAAACATTTTTGTTAGTGCATAAATATTGAATAAGCAACTGTATTTCAAAAATTAGCAAAGCCAAAGGGCTCTTGTTTGCTTTGATATTACTAGTTTTTAACTCCACAATGTAATCATGAAATTCTAAATCTAAATAGGTCGCTAGTAATTCACCTTTGTAAAAAACGTAGTGAAGTTTTTCGTTGCCTAAAAAACCATTAAGTTTCAAAGGGTCATTTTTTTTGAGAAAGTTAATTGTTTCATGAATTTTTTGCTCTACCTTGCTCAATTTATCTACTACTTCTGAATCAACAAAAAGGGGATGTTTGCCAGTTCGGATGAAATCTTGAACAGCCTTATGAAAAATTTTACCCCTCTCAGCCGCTTTTAAAAGAATATATTTAGGTATCTCTTTAAATTCCTCTTCGCGCAAAAATTTAGTAAGAGTGCTAGCACTGAGAGCTTTTTTACCTTTATAATGGGGTCATAAAATACCTGTTTCTAGGTTTAATAACTGAATTTCTTCTTTATTCATATTCTCAACAATACTAATATAATACTTTTTAAAGTGATTTAATAGTTCATAAAAATATTAATTTTTTTCGATAACTACTTTTAGAGCCGAAATTAAATTAAATTCTACTTCGCTATCTTTTAACATTTTTTTAGCAGCAATTACTTCTTCCTTTTCATTATGTTTATCACTAGAATAGAAAATTTTCTTTATTCCTGACTGGATAATTAATTTGGCACATTCGCAACAAGGAAATAGAGTAGTATAAAGGGCGAAGCCAGAACAATTTTGGCGGGCATGAATTATAGCATTAGCCTCTGCATGAACCACGTAGGGATATTTAGTTTCTAACCAATTTTCTTTATCATTTTCTCAGGGATAATTATCGTCATTACAACCCCAGGGAAGGCCATTATAGCCAGTCGCAATAATTTCTTTATTTTGATTAACTATCACTACTCCTACTTGCGTATTAGGGTCTTTGCTGCGGAGAGCACAAACTTGGGCAATAGTGATAAAATATTCCTGCCAGGTTAAATAGTTTTTTCTTTTCGGCATACAGAGACTTTTTAAAAAAGTTTTAAAAGTTAAAGTAATCTTAATTTTGTTAAAGACATTAATTTAAGTTCTGTTAATAATACTTTTTTTCTTTTCATAATTTAATTACGAGTTTTTATCTACTAAAACTGGGTCATTTTTCGTTAGAAAATCCAAAGTTTCTTTTTCGTTTTGAAAAATACTAACTTTTGGGCTGAGTAAATCTAAAGCAAAGATTAAAAGATGTGTTTCGTTTGTTTCCTTATTTGTAATAGGAATTGCTCCAAAATGAGATTCTCCATTTTCAGGCAAGTTTTTATCAAAGACAATGTAAGTTTTTCCTTCCTTGATTTTTTGGTTCAACTTTTTCCCTTTTCATTCTGGGTCGTTGCGCTTGTCAAGGAAAACAAATCCCTTAGTACTGCCAGTTAAATTAGTTAAATGTTGAACTAGGGAACTGGTTTCTTTGCTTGTTCTTGTTTCTGTTTCTTGACCTTTTTCATTTTTAAAGTTAAATTCTTCTTCTGTTAATTCCCCTAAATTAAACACAAAATATTTTTGTAAATCTAACCTTTTTTCTAAGAGATATTTTTCTGCTTCTCTCCTAGCTTTTGAGTTAGGTTTTGAGCTAGTAAGAAAAAACACGCCGGCACCGCCAACCACTATTAAACTAATAATTACCAAACAAATGATTAGGATTTTTTTTTTTTTTTTGCATAATCACCAATATCCATTTTATAACTCTTTTTTAATATATTACTATAATAACAGTTAAAGAAACGGTGATAAAAATATAATAAAATAAAACTATATTCAATTTTTGTCACATGACCAAAAAAAAAGCAACCTGTCGCTATGAACTACTTTGCCTTCTGAATGATAAAAATAAAAATCAAGTTAAATATGAAAAAATGATTGGTGATATAGAAGGTTTTTTAGGAAAAGAAAATATTGAAAAAATTGAGGAAAGACCCGACTTAAAACCAGTTCGTAAAATTGATGGTTTAAGTTTGGGAAATTATGTTCTTATCAACTTTACCGCAGAGACAAAAATGATTCCAGAACTAGAAAAAAATGTTTTGTCGTCCATTTCCATCAAAGAGTTCCTTAAACTTTATATTTTACTCAATCTCACTACTGAAAGTAAAAAAATGAATAAAATAAAATTAAAAAAGAAAGATGCTGAATAAAATAAAATTAATTGGTAAAGTCCTGTCATTAAAGGTAAAAGAAATAGAAGAAAAAAAAATATCGAGGACTTATCTTAAATTAGAAGTTCCTAATCCAAGCATCATCAATGCTACAATTATTTTAAGTTGTACTGTCAAAAAAGAAATCGTTGAAAGAGTACAAAATGAACTTCAAAAGGACGATATAGTCGAAATTTATGGTTATTTGCGCAACGAAAAAAAGAAAAAAAATAACTTTCCTATATCCGACAAACTTGAATTTAGCGAAAATGAAAATCGAGAAATAGTAGTGCAAGTAACTGAGTTCAATAAATTAGAAATCAAGTTTGAAGAAATCAATAGGGAAAATTCTAATCAAGTGCGGCTAATTGGAAAAATAATTACTGACTTTGAAGAAGGGGGAGAAGTTGGGACTTTAAACTATCACATTAGATTTAAAATCGAGGTTCCGCGAGAAGGAAATCCCTCTCCTTTGTTCTTTTGTCGGGTTCATGGAGAAGCGATAACCTACTTTAAAAATGAATTAAAGAAAGGCGATATTATTCTTCTTGAAGGATTTTTACAATCCAAAAAAATAGTAGAGAAAGAGAAAAAATATTGAATTTCAGTCATTGTTTGCCAAGGATTTACTCTTCTAGACAATGACTCGGCAAAGATTTTCACTCCTTTAAAAGAGTTTGCTCGGATTTTTAAAAATACTACTATAGAAATTGATTTTTCCAAGCCTAAGGATAAAAGTTCGATCAAGTTTGACCGAGAAGAATAAAAAAAATGACGAAAAATCATTTAAATAAACCAAAAAAAAGAAGAAAAAAAAGAATTAGTGCTTCAGCCAAAGGAGTTGAATACATTGATTATAAAGACAAAGATAATTTGATTAAATTCATTAACCGACAAGGACGAATTGTTCATCACACTCATACTCAACTAGCCGCTAAAGTCCAAAGGCAAATCGCCAAAAGTATTAAAAGAGCCCGTCAAATGGCACTTTTGCCTTATATGATAATCGAACAAAACGAAGAAGAAATAAAAAAATAAATTATGAAAATTGATTTAAGTAAATGCGCCTATTGTCAAAAAGAATTAATTGCTGGACAAGAATATTGAGAACTTCAATGAGAAAAAAAAGCAGTTATGATTTCTTGTCTGACTTGTTGAAGTAAACATAGTCAAGAAAAAAAGGTATGGAAAAAAGAAGATTAAATTAAAATTATAGATATGCATAGTGATCAAGAAAAAAAAATAATAAATGTTTGTCAAACTTGTCGCCAACCAATTTATGAAGGCCAACCAATTTATACCAGTTCTAAAGGACAGAGTTCGGGATACACTAGAGGTGTTTATGGAGGAACAGGTTTTTTTGGAAATTATCAAGGTGGAGCCTATGGAGGGCACCACAGCGGTACCCATAACTCAGAAACTTGGGCTCAATGTGCTTGATGCTATGACCAATGACAGAGCGAAGTTTCTGCCAATAAAAGTTTTTGAATTAAATGATGAATAGGAGGAGTAATTTTAGCGATTATTGCCACAGCATTAAGCATCTATATGTGACCTGGAGAAGATGTAATAAAAGGTTTAATTAACGATGTTCCTTGATATCGTTTAAGAATTTTCTCTGTGGGTAGTTTAAAAATTCCAACTCTTGCTCCAATAGTTTTAGGAGGAATTATTTTCCTAATCGGGATTTTCGGTGCACTTTTCCAACCTTCCGTAGATCGATACAAAGTACGAAAAAGGCCAACCAATTTATAGAAAGAAATGAAAAAGCGTGAGAAAGTTATTTTTCTTCAAAACACTCTGTGAGGAAAGAAATACGAAGTAAAAGAGTTAGCCCGAGGATTTGTTGTCAACTACCTTTTACATCCTAAAAATAAAAAAAAAGAAGTTCTATTGGCCAATAAAAAAAATTGTGACTGATTAGAAGAACAAAAGGCCGAAGAAGAGAAAGAAAAATTATTATTGGAGCAAAAGGCTCAAGATTTATACCAAAAAGTCAACAATTTTACTCTCACTTTTGCTTTGAAAAAGAATGAAAAAAATGAACCGCTTGGTTCGGTCAATTACAAAGAAATTTTGCAAGAGTTAGAAAAAAAAGGTTTTCAGTTGAAAAAAAGTCAATTAGTAGATTTTCATCCTCTTCATAATTTAGGAGAAAATGCTGTTAAAATAAAACTTAGTAATAAAATAATTGCTAACTTAAAAATAATAATAGAATAGGAATCTTAAATATAAAATTAATTAATAACGGGAATAATATGAATAATGAAAAAATAGCAACCACTAAACTTAATAATTTTCAAGTTAAAAAACAAATAGACAAATGAGGTAAGGAATATTTTCTTATCATTAACAACGATGACCAAAATGAGGCTTATTTTTGTTTTCAGGGATTAGTGAAGGAAGGATGAGAAATTTTAAATAGTAATCCTCTTCCTGCTAGCATCGAAATTGAATACAACGAAAGTGAACAAAACGAAAGAATTTATAAAAGAGTAACTGGAATATATACTGACGAAGGAATTCTTATTTAAAATTTGTTAGCCTCTCTAACTAGTAATTTTTAGTAAAAAAAAGGAGTAGAACAGAGATAATAGATCATTTCATGAAGCAGATTATCTTTTTTACTAATGCCTAGTTTGGAACTTTGGATCATGCTTGTAGAAAGCAGGACCTAGTAATCAGTTTGGTAAATATAAAAGCGAAAGATTTGAAACTTGAGTTAAAGTCTTGTACTAAGAGTGTTAAGAAATCCTTATTAATCTTTCCTAGTTAGAGTTTACAAAAACTCTTTTTATTAGAAAATTACTCACATGATAACTCCTCAATCTTGGAAAATATTAGTAAAAAAACAGGCCAAATTAGATGAACTAATTGCTGAAAAAAGCTCAACTGATTTAAAATGAATTTCTCTTTTTAATGCTGAAAGGTTGAAACTGGCACTGCTAGTGGAGGTAGGTGAATTTGCTAATGAAATAAAATCTTTTAAAGCCTGGCGGAAAAAGACAGATATTGATTGAACTAAGGCGAAAGAGGAGTTAATTGACTGTTTAGGTTATTTTTTGGGTCTAATTAATATCTATAAAATAGAAATCGATTTTTCATTTATTTTTCCACAGCGAGAAAATTTAACTAATATTAGAAAAGAGTTGAAAGAAGTAGAAAGAAAATTTAGGCTAGAAGTTAAAAAAAATCCTCAGTTAAAAAATTCGAAAATTACTAAAAAGTTAGAGGTAAATTTTAACCAAAGTTTAGCGGAAACAGTTGCCAAAATAGCAAAATTAGACCAATGAATTCACAGCAAATCAGAAATACCTTTCAATGAATTGCTCTTAGAATTTTTCTATAAAACCAGTGATTTATATATAGTGGAAGATGCAGAATTCTATGTAGCAAAAAAAACTGAGGCTGAAAAAAAGTTGATTGTCCCTTCAATTACCTACTGTTGTTGGCTAAGTATTTTCAATAAATTGTGTGAAAAGTTAACGATTGACGAAAAAGAGTTGTATGAAGTTTATTCAATAAAAAATAAAATTAATCACCAAAGAGCCAAGGCAAAATAATATAAAATATAAATAGAGAATGAATTATGAAAAACTATGCAAAAAAAAAAAAAAAAATAACTAAAATAGTTCTGATTACTTTGGGATTTATTACTTTAGGAAGTATAGGAGGAGTAATTTTCTGATGGGGAAAGAATTCCAGTTCTAATTCTAATAATCAGCAAAATACTCCTTCTTATTCTGAGCAAATAACTAGATTGCAGGAAGAAATAGCCCAACTTACTAGCCAATTAGCAGAGGCAGAAACTAATAGTGATGAGGCTGAAAAACAAAGGTTACAGAACATAATAGTTAATAAAAATCAGCAGATTCAAAACTTACTAAATAATAATCCTAATCAAGGACCAAATCAAAACCCTCCTTTGCCTCCTGGTTCTACTAAGGGACGATTAACACTTAGTTATAATGGTGAGGTAGGAGGCAAGCATGAATATATTAACATTAATAATGGAAGCGAAAGACTTCTCATTGACAAAAAAAATCCGATTTTTGCTTCCGGAACTAATTTAAATATAAAGGACAATCATTATATCTTTACTTTTGATAAAAAGAACATCGCCAAGAATGATTTGAATAACTATATCATTGATGAGAATAAAACAGATTTTTCTTTAAATAATGCTTATGCTCCTCCACCACCAGTAGATCCAAAAGAAAATACTGGACCAGAACAGCAACCCAGAAAGAAACCGAACAGTAATGGTCCATGAGATTCGAAACGAGATTCAGGACCGCAAGGTTGAGGACCAGATGAGGGAAACAAAAGGAATGGTCCTTTTAATCCTGAAAGTAGCTTTTTTGGAGGATTTAATTTTGATAATTTTAATAGAGAAGAACCGAATGGAAGGAACTGGACCTCTTCAGGAGATTATGAAGTGAATGAAAAATTTAAAGGTATGGGTATTGGATTAGACGAAGTTGAATTTTTGGCTACTCATCCATCGAGTACAAAGAGCATTAAAATTTCTAAAAATAACCCTCTCATTTCAAAAATAGGTCTTGATAGAATTGTCGATCATTACTTTTGGATTAAGTTCCACAAAGGAAATGACAATGGGTTACTTGGAATTTCTTATTATTTTGATGCACATAACGAACAATTTGATTTAGAACCGATTGATGAATTTCGACCAAATAATGGGGATGAATATTCATCTCATTCTAATAACTGAGATTGAAACCCACCAGGTTTTTCCCCAAATCCTTACGAAAATAATAGCATTTTTGGAGGATTTAATGCTAGTGGACCTTTTGACGGAGGACAAGAAATTATAATGGACGAAGATGGGGTTATAGAAAACTTATATTATGATGGAGAATTAGAAAAAGATGACAAAACATACAATATTTTTCGACAAAGTACTTCGGGGAAAGTTTTGCATATCAATGAAAAAAATCGTTGTTTTAAAAACCCTAATATTAGTGATGAAGGACCTTATAGAATTCGAGTAATGACTAAAAAAACTTTCTATGAAAGTAATGATTATGTTTACCTTTCCGATCAATAACTTTAAAAAAAGAAGAGTCTATTTTTCCTCGGCTCCTTGATAGTTAAAGAAAAATGGTAAAAGTCTTTTTGCTTCAAAGTTAGTTTAATAATGGAACTTCGACTGTTTAATTCTCTTGAAAATAAAATTACTAAACTTAATTTCCGACCCAATCAGGTTATCAATATTTACTTATGTGGTCCCACAGTTTACGACCATATTCACATTGGTAACTTACGTTCAGTGATTATTTTTGATATCCTTCATCGTCTCTTATTATGTTTAAAGGTTAAAGTTAACTACGTCCAAAACATCACTGACATTGATGACAAAATAATTGCCAAAGCCCAGCAAGAAAAAAAAAACGAAAAGGAAATTGGCGATTATTATACTCAAGCTTATCTGAATAATTTGACCCTTTATAATATCCTCCCTCCTAATCATTCACCGCGAGTAACTAACTATGTTCCTCAGGTCCAAGAATTCATTAAAAACGTGTTAGAAAAGGGTCTTGCCTACCAATCAGCAGAAGAAGTTTTTTTCGGCATTGAAGGTAACCAGGAATATGGTAAGCTTTCCGGGCAAAATCTAGAAAAATTGAAAAGTGAGCGGCAATTAGTTACCGAGAATAAGAAAAATGATCGGGATTTTGTGCTCTGAAAAAAAACTACGGGGGGAATTACTTGGAATTCTCCTTGGGGAGCCGGAAGACCAGGTTGACACACTGAATGTGCTGTGTTTATTCAGGAATTTTTTCAGGGTCAAACTATTGATATCCATGGTGGTGGTAACGATTTACTATTTCCTCATCATGAAAATGAAAGAATTCAATATTTAGCCCATAATGGCAAAGAATTAAGTAAGATTTGATTACACATTGCTCATATTCACTGAAAAAGTGAAAAAATGTCAAAATCTTTGGGTAATGTCATTTTAGCTGAACAATTTGCCCAAAAATACGACCCTAATGCCTTACGCTACTTAATTTTAAACAGCCATTATAACCAGGTAATTAATCTTACTGAGGAATTAATCCAACAAGCAGTTGATTATATTGAAAAAATTAAAAATCTGCTTAAAAAACTGAATTTTTGTTTATACCTGGAAAAATTAAAAATTCCCAAACAAGAAGTGCTGAAAAAAAATGAAACAGTTAATAGTTTATTGAATAATCTTAATACTATTAAAGTTCTTTATTTTTTAGAAGAAATAATTACTCTTCTTAACAAAAGTATCGACAAAAAAGAAACAAATAATACTGAGTTTTTAGAAGCAGTTGGGAGTTTTTATTTTTTTCTTGATATATTAGGGTTCAAGTTTAGACTACCGACTTATGATTTAGAAATCAGATTATTGATTAAAAAATGGCAAGATTTGCGAAAAAGAGGTGATTATGTTCAAGCTGACCAGATTAGAAAGCAATTGCAAGAGAAAGAAATTTTATAGGTTTTTAAATTGCATTAATATTAATGGTAAAAATGACAAATTAAGTTTTTTGTTAAAATAATTATATATTTATGAGTGTCATCAGATTTTTATTAAAAGGTAAGCAACGTGACTGATTTCCAGAAAAGAAAAACCAAATCATACGAATTCCTTTACAAAAGAAAATAACCAAGTCAGGTAAAAAAGAAATAGTTAAAGAAGGCGATGAAATAGTTATCGATAAAGTATTAGAAAAAGATGAAGAATTCGGTCAGCCCTTTTTGCCCATTAAACTGATTGGAAAAGTAATTAAGAACTGACGAGACAAGAAAGGGCGTGGAATGAAATACCAGGCAAAAAAAAGGACCAAAAAAACTTGGGGTTATAGAGAACCATATACTGAAATTAAAATAGTGGCAATAGAAAGTTTAAAAACTAATTCTCAGCAAAAATTAGAGCCAGAATTTGAATCAGATGAATAGCAAGTAAAGTTCTAAATATAAAAAAGAAAGTGAGAGAAATTAAAATACCATTTACCAAAAATAAACTTTCTCATATCCCGGCTAGCAAATTATTACCTGGAACCCGTGGTTTCGAACTGGAAATTGCTACTAATTTTCTAGTTTTTGATTTGGCTGGTTCTTTTGAAAAGGCAGTTCCGCCGGCTGACAGTAAAGTTCCTTTTGAAAAAATCGCCTTTATTTTTCAGGACAGTAATACCGAAACTGCTTTTTATCAATCCTTATGCAACGATAACCAGAAACAATTTAAGTTAAGCTTTGATAAAGAGAAGGTTTGATTAAATGTTGCAGGCTTTGATAATCATATCGATAAAACCAAACCAGAAGTTGCGGTAAATTTTAAAAGTTTGGTTATATTCTTTGAACCAAAATTCAGTGGAATAATTAAATTGACTACTTCCCAAAGTCCTAATGGACCCGAAATTCCCCAAAATATTTCTCAAATCCGAAATAATGCTATTATGGCTATTAAACAAGCTCTTAATTCTGAACCAAAACTAACTAATAGCAATTTAAGTTCTGAATACCAGGACTGAGAAACAACTATTAACAACCACAGTGATGAAAACCAAATTAATAATTTCAAAGGCCAAACTCTAAATGACATTAAAAGTAAGCGAACAGAGAGAGAGAGAGAGAGCAAAAATGACAATTCTCAGACCATTTATTGAGTAATTGGAGGAATAGGATTAATTTTATCAGTGATAATTATATATTATCTCTGAATGAGTTCTAGTAACCCAAAAACAAGCAAAAAATAGGTGAAAATTTAAAAAAATTAATTATATGAATAGAAAATCAAAAAAAGAAGATAAAGAAAAATTCTCTCAAAAGGACCACGATAAAACTTTTTTAGACGACCAAAAACAAACTGAAATTCCTGAAAAAGGTAAAAAAAATAATCCAGAAAATTCTACTGAGTTAGAAACAAAAAAAGAAGAAAACATAGCGGAATTAAGGAAAGAAATTGAAAACTTAAAAAACCGAAATCTTCTTTTGCTAGCCGATATTGACAACCAAAGGAAACTACATGCCAAAGAAATGATTGAGATGGCAAAGCGTAGCAATGAAAAATTACTCCAACAACTCCTTTTTTTCCCGGATAATTACGAAATGGCACTCCAGGCTAGTCAGAAAGACCAAGACCCTAAAGTTCAAAATTTTGTCATTGGCTTTCAGATGATTTTTAACGAATTCCGAAATTTCTTGCGGAAACAAGGAGTAGAGGAAATAAAAGTTGTTCCTGGCAAGGATACTTTTGATGGTTCCCTACATCAAACCCTTGAAGAAAGTAATGATTCGGAAGGAGTTATTTTAAAAGTTTTGCGAAAAGGCTATAAAATTCATAATCGAGTTTTACGACCTGCTACTGTAGAAATTGGTAAGGCAAAATAAACTAAAAATAAATAAATGATATTATAAAATAAAAGGCTAAAAATTAATTATATGAATAGAAAGATAAGTAATAAAATTATAGGTATTGACCTAGGAACAACTAATTCCTGTGTTGCCGTTTCCCAGCGGGACGGGGCTAAAGTTATTTCGAATATTGAAGAAGTAAAAGGAACCACTACTCCTTCGGTGGTCTCTTTTAAAAATGGAAAAAAAGAAGCAGTCGGAAATGCTGCCAAAAGACAGGCAATCATCAGGCCAGAGGAAGTAATTTACGAAGCCAAAAGGTTAATCGGGAGAAAATTTAATTCCAAAGAAGTTCAGGATTTTTGCAAAATTGCTCCTTTTAAAATCTTTGAAAAAAAAGAAAAAAATGGAGCTGCTTGAATTAAAATAGGAGAGGAAGAATATTCACCGCAACAGATTTCGGCTTTTGTGCTTGAAAAAATGAAAAAAGTTGCTGAAGACTATTTAGGAGAAACTGTCCAAAGAGCAGTAATCACTGTGCCTGCCTATTTCAATGATGAACAAAGGCAAGCAACTAAAGATGCTGGAAAAATTGCCGGATTACAAGTAGAAAGAATTATCAACGAACCAACTGCAGCTGCCTTAGCTTATGGACTTGACAAAAGTGAAAATCAAAAGTCTCAAACCATCGCAGTATTTGACTTAGGTGGAGGAACATTTGACATTTCAATAATTGAACTTGATAAAGGAGTTTTTGAAGTAAAAGCAACCAATGGTGATACTTTCTTGGGTGGAGCCAACTTTGACCAGGAAATAGTTGACTGAATGATTAGAGAATTTAAAAGAGAGCAAGGAATTGATCTTGGAAAGGATAAAACATCTCTCCAACGCCTAAAGGAGGCAGCCGAAAATGCTAAGCATGATCTCTCTTCAGAGAATAAAGAAGATACTGATATTATGCTTCCCTTTATTTCCGCTGATGCTTCCGGTCCAAAGCATTTTAATAAAAAACTTTCGCGTGAGAATTTAGAGAAACTCGTTAAAGACCTTTTAGAAAAATTGATTTCGCCTTGTAAAAAATGTCTTAAAGATGCTGGACTTGAGAAAGTTGATAAGGTTATTTTGGTCGGAGGTATGACCCGCATGCCGGCAGTCAGAAGGAAAGTAAAAGAAATTTTTGGGATAGATCCGGAAAAGTCAGTTAATCCTGATGAAGCAGTGGCAGTGGGAGCAGCTATTCAAGGAAGCATTTTAGTTGGAGATACCAAGGACATTCTTTTGCTGGATGTTGCCCCTCTTTCTCTGGGAATCGCAGTAAGAAGTGCCAAAGGTGAAGAGGAAGAAATGAAAGTGCTGATTCCTCGTAATACCACTATTCCAACCCAAAAATCTGAAATATTTTCCACCGCCGAAGATAACCAGCCTAGCGTGCATATTCAGGTTCTTCAAGGAGAAAGACCTCGAGCTCGAGATAATGCGGTTTTAGGAACATTTGAATTATCTGGTATTGAGCCAGCTCCTTCTGGTGTACCTCAAATTGAGGTTACTTTTGATATTGATGCCAATGGCATAGTCAAAGTTTCGGCCAAAGACAAGAAAACTAACAAGGAGGCAAATATTACTATTGCAGGTAATAGCGGACTCAGCAAGGAAGAAATTGACAAAATGGTTGAGAAAGCAGAAAAGGAAAAAGAGGAAAATAGGGAAAAGGATGAAGCTTATGCTCGAAACGTAAAAACTCTCGGTCAGGCTCAGGCCTACTGTCGCACTTTTGGAAAGCAAATAGAAGAGTTTAAAAAACACGAGAATTTCCGGGAAGATGAACCTCAGTTCCAAGAGTTTAAAAAATTATATGATGAATTAAAGAAAAATACAGAGGAAGCCGAAGGAGAAAAAGATGAAAAAGAGAAAACAAGAAAATGTTCAAAACTAAAAGAGAAAGTAGATAAGATCGATGAATTAATAAAGTTAACTAATGAATTAGAACAGAAATATCCTAAAAAGGAGGAAGAAAAAAATGGAAAAGGAGATGCTGACGGTGTTCATCCTGAACCGGAAGACAAAGATAAAAAATAGAGAATATTTTGGTAAAATACTTAACCACTTTTTAAAATTTTTTTCTTTTAAGTTAGGGAGAAATTTATGTACAGGTAGATAATTCATGAGTAAAAAAAAATATTATGAGATTCTTGGAGTATCAGAAAACGCTTCAGAAGCAGAAATAAAAAAAGCCTATCGCAAATTAGCCTTAAAATGGCATCCAGATAAAAATCCTGGCAGTAAAGAAGCTGAGGAAAAAATGAAAGAAATTAACCAGGCTTATGAAGTACTTTCTGACCCTAAAAAACGCCAAAATTATGACCGTTATGGCAGTTCGGAAGATCCTATGCGAGGTTTTGATTCAGGTGGATTTGGCAGCGGTCGAACCGGTGATTTTTTTGAGGATATCATGAGAACCTTTTTCGGCGGAGATGATAGATATTCAAGTCAAAGAACTCGATCTAAAAGTAAAGACTGACCTCAGGAAGGAAGTGATATTTCAGTTAACATCACTTTAACCTTTAAAGAATCCGTCTTTGGAACCAAGAAAAGCATTTCGCTAAATCTCCAAAAAGCTTGCCCGAATTGTCGTCAAACTGGTGCTTATTCTCAAAATGATATTCAAGAGTGTCCAACTTGTCAGGGAACAGGTATAGTCAACACTATTCAAAGAACTGTCCTGGGAACAATCCGTACTCAAATTGATTGTTCTAGTTGCCGAGGGGAAGGAAAGAAGATTAAAAGAAAATGCGAGAAGTGTAAAGGAACAAAATTTATATCTAAGCAAGAGACGATTCCTCCTCTTGTTATTCCCCCCGGGGTTAAAACAGGAGAAGCATTAAGGTATAAGGAGATAGGTAATGATGGCTTACATGGTGGAAAAAAAGGAGATATTTGCACAATTATAAAGGTCAAAGAAAATTCTTATTTTAAGCGTAAAGGTAACGATATTCATGTAGATTTGCCTATTTCTTTCTTAGATGCAATCTTAGGAAATAAAGTTAAGGTAATTACTTTGGAAACCAGAATTGAAAATGGGGAAGTGAAAGGCTTGAAAGAAATTGACATACCCGCTGGCAGTCAGCACGGAGATTGTTTAACCTTGCCGGGCAAGGGTTGTTATTCAGAAATTAATGGAGCAGTCCGGGGAAACTTTTATATCCACCTACAAATAAAACTACCACCAAAGGAAATTCTCTCTCCTTCTACGGAAAAGATGCTACGCGACTTACAAGAAACTAAAAAATGAAATCCTAACCGTAAGTTTATAGAAGAAAATAAAGACATTATAGAAAAATAAAAACTAAAACTTAAAAATATATTAATAAAATAAAATTCATTATAGCATGAACTACTCACTCATCGCATCAGCTAAAAGGGAATTAAAAATCTGCAAAGAAAAATTAGGGGATATATCGAAAAAAATAAATTCTTCTTTGCTTTCTTTATCGGTTCCTAAGATTAACTACTATACAAAAAAACGGGCCTGAGAGGCACTCTTAAATCATACCAAAATTGTTATTAAAAGAGTAAGAAATGAATTAGATAGGTTAAATAGCACTCGTTTTTCTGAAGATGAATTTGTCCTCAATGATGAGAGAGAAAGTTTAATAAGAGAAATAAAAAATGTAGAGAATTCCTTACTGAATGAAGCGGAAACTATTCAAAGGCAGATTGATGAAAAAAAGGGGGTTTCCCTCTCTTCTTTTCAACACAAAGACCTTAAACTCGGGTATTGTTATCTTTGTAATGTTAGCATTGGTAAAGATTTTTCTTATAAGTTAAGAGAGGAAGAGCAAAGAATTTGGGAAATTGATATTGCAAAAGGAGCTGAGTTTTGCTCGCGAAAATGCTTTTTAAATTACTGTAAGGAATACAGAAGGCATCAAGAACTTCGTCAAAAAGAAAAAAAGGAGAATCGAAAGAGAATTGAGCATGATCAAGTTTTGATTAGTAAGATACAGAGCAAAATAACCAACTTGATAGAAAGGATTGATAAATTAGAAAAAAAAGAAATGGAATTAGAATTAACCCCTCCTGAAAAAATCCAAGAGGAAAATAAAAAAATAGGTTTTTTTCGCCGGCTTTTCCAAAAATTAGGATGAGTTAAAAAAACTGATGCTGCTTCATTATTAGAAGAAGTGAAAGCAGAGAAATCTAAGTTGGAAAGTGAGTTAGAAGTCTCTCAGGGAGAACTGAAAGATGTTTGGATAAAGTTAGCTGCGGACAAGCAAGAAGAACAGCAGCATCTCGAAAGCGAAAAAAAACTTCTTCAACAAAAAGAAAAAAACACAGTTGAAGAAGAAGAATAGATAAAATTTATAAAACTTATGCATCTTTTTAACTATCGTGCCGGGATTCTAGGCAATTAATTATGACTTTTGCATAAAATAAAGTTAAGATTAGAAAATAATTAAATTTATAATATGGTTAGTATTAGTAATAAACAGTTGCCTGAAAATAAAAACATTTGAGTGGCTTTGAGTTATATTTATGGATTTGGAAAAAAGTTTGGTCCAACTTCTCCCTCTCGCCAAATTCTAGAGAAGTCAAATATCAATCCTTTTACTAAAGTTCGTGACTTAACTTATGAACAAATTCATCTTGTTAGATTAGGGATAAGGGAGTTTTTAACTGAGGGGGAATTAAAAGAAAAAATTGAAAAAAATATTGACAACCAAAATAAACTTGGGACTTATCATGGTCTTCGACGAGCAAAAAAATTGCCCATACATGGTCAAAGAACTAGGCATAATGCTCAGACTGCTAAAAAAGGTGGTGCAGCAACCCGGAAAAAGATAGCAGTTGCAGGCAAGAAAAAAGCGCCATCACCAAAATAATTTTATGAGAAGTCCTTGCACAGGAAATGTTTGTTTTGTTGGCTAGTAATTTATGTTAGCATTTTTTCAAATATTTTCCGACTAGTCATAAAAAATTAGTTAGTTTAGTCTAATTATGAAAATACAATTTTCTAACACCATAATTTTCATTGCTGATTGAGTTATAGTTGCCCTGTTTTTAACAATTCCGGCTTGATTTTTCTCCCGTTTCGGTCAGAAAAAAGGCTTTTTAAAATTTTTAATGTTATGGACTTTTTTTACTTTTTTGGGACTTCTAGGTCTTATATTTTTTGGTATTTTTAGTGGCGACCCTTTTGCTATTTTTGGTGTATTTCATGTTTTAGGGTTCGGTTTTCTGTCCTCGCTTTTTTATTGGTTGTGAGCATAAAAAATAAACATCTTGAAAACAAATAGATAAAATTATAATATAGAATGCCAAAAGGAAAAAAAGGTTCTAAAAAAGATACTAAAATCAAAAAAGTTCCCGAAGGGAGGGGAATAATTCATATTGGATTTAGTTTTAACAACACCATTTTGCGGTTAACCAAAGAAAATGGTGATGCTTTAGGAGAGACGATTAGTGCTGGAAACATAGACCTCGGTAATGGCAAAAAAGTTAAAGGAACTAAGAAAGGAACTCCCTTTATGGCCGAAAGAGTTGCCAAAAAAGCGATCGAGAAAGCGGCTGAATTCGGAATTCACGATATTATTGAAGTAAGAACTAAGGGAATTGCACCTGGTCGAGACCTTGTCGTAAAAAAGTTGCTAGGAGAAAAATCTCTAAACATTAAGTGAATAGGTGATGCAACTCCTGTTCCTCACGGCGGTTGTCGTCCCCGAAAAGCACCACGAAAATAAATATATATGTCAATACTTAATTCCTTAAAAATCGATAAAGAAATAATTAATAAAAATCAACCTTACAGTTCCACTTTTATTTTCCATCATTTGCCTCCTACCTCTGGAATAGCCATCGGTAATTTTCTTCGTCAAATTCTCCTTAACCACATCAGCGGAATAGCAATTGCAGGGCTAGAAATATCTGACGAAAACGGTCCGATTAAAACCAAAGTTGACGCCAGTTGAAAGGGAGTTGATAAACCTATCCCTTGATATTTAATCGATAAATTGAAAAAAATTGTTTTTGCTGAAAAGAAAGTTAAAGAGAAGGAAATTTACATGGCAGAAATGATGGCAGAAAATAACACCAAAAAAGAGAGCGTAATTACTGCTGGCGACTTTTCGAAAATTAAAGAAGTAGAAATTAAAAATCCTGAATTAGAATTGATTACTCTTAGTCCAGGGGGGAAGTTAGGTCTAAAATTATTTTTTCAAAAGAACTTAGGCTATCAGGAAAGAAAAGAAAGGAAAGAACAAGAGGAAATGAAAAAAATGATAAAAAACTATTTCCCGCACGAAGAAGAAGATAATATCATCATCCTGGACACCAATTATTCTCCGGTTAAATTAGTGAATTCACAAGTAGTTGAAGTATCCGTTGACAAGAAGGAGGAAGAATTAACTTTAACTGTTAATACTAATGGAATGATTGAGCCGCGTGAGGCTCTCCAAGAGGCATTAAAGATATCCCAAAATTTTTTTAGTCATATCTCCCAACTGATTGGCGATAACGTAAGCACCAAAAAGAAAAAGGAAACCGAATTAGAACCCGAAACAGTGGCCAAAAAAGTTAAAATATAATTATCATATGGAGATAGGCGAAATATTACTAACTATTTTATGGTTAGTACTAGGAATTGGGTTGTTTGTCGGTTGAATTTGAGTGCTTCGAAAATACATTTTCCGGACCGGTAAATTTGATTGCCGAAAATGCCGTAAGCAATATTACCAAAAGCATGAAACTGAAAGTAACTTATGTAGGTGGTGCAAAGAGAGTGAAAAAAAAAAAAAAAAAATAATTAATAATTATGTCCTATATTAATAAACCTGGTAAAACTACTGCCTGACGAAAACATGTCTTAAATAATTTAGTGGCTGATGTTATTTTATACGGGAAAGTGGAAACTAGTTTATCGTTTGCTAAAAACAAAGATAAAGAGAATTTGACTAAGTTGGTAGCTAAACTGATTAAATGGGCTAAGCAGGATACTTTACATTCACGCCGAATGGCTTTACGTTATTTAGTGAATAAAAAGCATTCAGGAGTAGTGAACAAATTGTTCACTGAATTAAAAGAAAAGTATCAGGAAAGAAAAGGAGGTTATACAAGAATTACTAAACTCGGATTAAGAAAAGGAGATAGTGATTTGCGAGTAATTTTTTCTCTGGTTTAGAAACATGCCTTTAAATCCTAAATGTGGCAAGTGCCAAAAAAAAGACTTAAAAAATTGATATATAGTTATAAGTTGTTTCATAAAAAATCCTACTGACTGGATGCCAGAAGTTAAAAAATGAGAAAAAGAATGAATTAGGAAAGCATTTTGTTCGAATTGTTGAAAAAAGGAAGAAAGTAATTATCAAGATATATCCTGAGACACTTTTAATTGGCGATGCGAGAAGGAAAGCAGTGAACGAATTAAATTAACCCAATTAATTTTTATTAACAAATGATTTCTCATCGAAGGGGGTTTGGTAAGAAGAAGTTCTATTGTCTGAAATAAGCCCTTAAAAAAGTGAACTTTTGTTAAAAATCTTCCTACTGGCGATTTAACTAATGTGCCTAAATATGGTGGTGATTGGCAGTTCTCAATTAGCCAAGAAGAAGATATGATTATTATTGAAAACGGTTCGGCTAACCAAAGTCCTCTATTCAATTATGGCTTAGTAATAGCACTAGTAATGGTTGGAATAGGAGCAGTAATTATTTTTGCTGTTTGGTGAAAAAAAAAAAAAAAAACATGCCCAGTTCGTTCAGGGGTTAGGACGCCTCGCTGTTAACGAGGTTGTGCGAAGTTCGAGTCTTCGACTGGGCGCCATTTTATAATGCCAGAGTTTAAGATTAAGGTTACTTATCTTGGAGTTAGGAAAGGGAAATTTTTTAAAGACAAAGAATGGGTTGATTACCATAAGTTTTCAGTAGAAAGACCGGAAAAGCTTCCTCAGCAATATTTTTCACCTCAAACGCGTTTAGGAAAAAGTGATTTTGAGGTTTCCTTTGACTTTATGCCTTACTGCTGGATTTTTATTTCACCTGATTTAGTTAAGAAGGTCGGTCATGATTTTAAAATAGACCAAGCATATTGTTTTTTAGTGAAGTTAGGAGAACCAAAAACGGCTGATTTTACCATTTACTACTATGTTCCTCCAGAAGGATATGAATACGAAGAACACAAAATGGTCCTAAAAGCCAAAGATTATTGAGAAAACACAGTTCAGAAAATAGGTTTTTGAGATAGCGAGAATTATTTTTACGAGGTAAATAAAAAGCAGAAAAATCCCTCTCAAAAACAAAGCAATAATAATCAATCTCAGTCCGAAAATAAAAACTTTTGGGTAAAAGTGGCCTGAATTTGTTTTCCGATCCTGTTCTTTTTTATTTGCTTTTTTCTCTTTGCCAAATTAATTAATAGTAAAAACAAAAAATAATATTATAATATGTCACTAAAACAAAAATATTCTCTCCACGAAAAGGACACTGGTTCAACGGCGGTGCAAATAATTTCATTAAGAAAAAGGTTAAAAGAAATAGGAGAGCATCTCAAAAAGAACAAAAAAGATGTTCCGGCCGAAAGAGCATTAAAAAAAATTATTGCTAAGGAAAAGAAATTTTTTCAATACTTAAAAAGGCGCAATCCGAATGTTTATGAGAAATTAAAGAAGGACATATAGCAAATTTCCTTCTACAATGCAAAAAAATAGATAGTTTTTTTCTGATAATAGCGAAATGCTCCCTAAAGATAGATTATATATTCTTGGCATTTCTGGCGGTCCAGATAGTATGTTCTTGCTGAATAATTTGCGACGAGAAAAGTATAAATTCATCGTTTCTCATATCAACTATAAGAAAAGAATCGATAGCGATCGAGATGAAAAAATAGTGAGAGATTATTGCCAAAATTATTCTCTACCACTCGAAGTTTATCAAGTAGAAAATGTTAATTATTTTTTAAAAGGTAATTTTCAGGATAAGGCTCGTAAAATCCGTTATAATTTTTTTCAAAGATTAGCCGAAAAATATCAAACTAGATATATTGTAGTGGCTCATCATTTCGACGACCATTTGGAAACTTATCTGCTTCAAAAGCAAAGAAAAGTGCTGGTTGACTATTGAGGTTTACCAACCAAGGTTAAATTAGGAAAACACTGAATACTTCGTCCTCTTTTGATTTTCACTAAGCAACAAATTATTAAATATTTAAGTCAAAAAAGGATAAATTATGCTAATGATAGCACTAATCAACTATCTATTTATCAACGCAACGTCATTCGAAAAAAACTTGCTGATTTAGAGAAAGAAAAAAAGCTAGATCTTCAAAAGGAAATTCTCCAAAAAAACAAAGAATTAAAAAGAATTAAGTGATTGGTTAAAGAAGAAAGAAAAAAGTTGGTCACCAAGTCTTATATTTTGCAACTTAAAAAAGAAAGTGAAAAATCTCCTGAAATATATATACGTTTGCTTTATTTTTGAGTTAATCAAGTTACTAACGGTCTGCTTCAACAAAGAAAAAAGCAACTATTGCTTGAGATTTATAAACAATTGTTTATTAGCAAAAAAAATAAAATAATTATAGAACTAGGAAGTAAATTTCAGATAATTAAATCCGACAACCAAGCAACCATTTTACCTAAAAATAATTAATAACTAATTTTTAATGAGAGAAGAACAAAAAACGAAAAGCAAAATTAGTTCTCTACAAGGAAAAAGGGTTAAAGCAAGAATAATTATGCTTTTCTTGCTTTTTGTAGTAGTAGTACTCCTAGTTTGAAATTTTTCCTCCCCTGATACTAAAAATTTTACTTTAAGAAAGAAAGAAAATGATGACAAGATAGTAATTTATGGTTTGAAAGATGAGGAAATTGACAAAATAGACTGGAAGAGAGGAGCAGACTTTTCTGACTACCATGTCAATAATTTTCAATATCGTTTGTATGGAGAGAGCAAGAGTTTCTTTAATTGATTGTTAGGAAGACCAACTATTTACTTGTCTGTTAGCACACTTGCAGACCACGAAGTAAGAAAAAAAAAAATTGAATTTGAAGGTTCTTCAAAAAGTAGGGATATAGAAATTACCGAAATCAAACCATTCATTAGAGCCGACGTATTTTCTAAGGAGGGGTGAAATTTTGGAAATTTACTCGTTTATGCGTTCTACATAATTTCCATTTTTATCTCTGTTTATGTTGTTGACAGTCTTTTTGGCACCAACATTATCGGTCTACTTACCTACCCTTTTCGGATCTGGAGGAGCGAAGAGAGGAGAATCAATATTCCTCAGGTAGGGTTTAAAGATATAGGAGGTCTGCATGAAGCCAAAGAAGAATTGGGCGAAATAGTTTCTTATTTTCATAATCCTCAGTCATTTTGACAACGAGGGGCCAGAGTCCCTAAAGGTATTTTGCTAGTAGGGCCACCTGGAAATGGTAAAACTTTACTAGCCAAAGCCTTAGCAGGAGAATGCAATGTGCCTTTTCTTGCTCGCTCTGGTTCAGAATTCGAAGAAATGGTAGTTGGAATGGGGGCTCGGCGGGTTCGCGAACTTTTTCATCAAGCTCGAAGTTTTGAACAAGGTTGCATTATTTTTATTGATGAAATCGACTCAATAGGACGGAAAAGATATTCTGCCAATAATAATCACACCGAACTTACTTTAAATCAGTTGCTAAGTGAATTAGACGGATTTCATTCTCGCAATAATATCATCATCTTAGCGGCCACTAATTCCTTGAGAGTTTTAGATAGCGCTCTTTTGCGCCCTGGTCGTTTCGACCGCCAAATCTATATACCCCTTCCCAATATGAAAGGAAGGAGAGAAATAATTTATCTCCACACCCGAAAATTCAATTTCCAACCTGATCTTGATTTAGAGGAAATTGTCTCCATGACTCGGGGTTTAAGTGGTGCCCAAATAGTTAACATGTTTAATGAGGCTTCTATTCTAAGCATTCGCTACGGAAAAAAAAGCATTGATCAAGAAATGATTTTCGAGGCCTATGATCGGGTCCTGATGGGTCCTTCTTTAACTAGCCTAACTATTACTCCGGAAAAGAAAAGAATAATAGCTTTTCATGAAGCTGGACATGCTATCATTGGTCTAAGCCTTCCCGAAACAATCGTTAAAAAGATTACTATTATCCCTCGCTTGTCAGCTGGAGGTTATACTTGAATAGATTTGTATGGTGAAGAGGGCGATGACCGTTTGCTTAACAAAAGCCAAATGTTAGCTCATGTCATGTCTTACTTAGGGGGTAGAGCCAGTGAAGAAATAGTTTTTGGTCTAGATTACATCACCATGGGAGCTTACGATGATTTCAAAAAAGCAAGTAGTATTATCCGAGAATTAATTTTGCATTATGGGATGTCTGATTTAGGAATTATTCCTACGCAAGAATCTTTTTTTTTTGGTGAAGAAGTTCCTCCTGAGTTACCTGAAACAACTAAGCAAAAAATTGAAAATGAAAGGGAAAAAATACTCAATCAGTGTTGAAAAAAAGTTAAAAATATACTTTATAGAAAAAAAAGGATTCTAAAACTTTTAGCAGAAATACTTCTCCAGAGAAATTCGCTACAAAAGGCAGAGATTAATTATATTTTCATTAACCAGTTTTCCCCTTATACGTTTCCATTAGGATAAAGATTAAGGAAAATGAAAAAAAAGAGTAAAGTTTTAGATATAAAAAGCAAAACAAGCGACCAAGAAACTTATAACATTTGGGGGCAATATAATGCTTTTATCCGGCAACTTTACTTGGAAAAACCTTTAAAAAGGCCTACCGGAAAACAGTTGACTTTAAAATATTTAAACAAATTGGCTATTGTCTTTGCAGGAGCTTTTTTTACTACTCTTACCTTTTACTTTTTAATCGATCCAAATGGTATTTACAATAGTGGATTAAATGGGTTAATTCAGAGTTTTTCCAAACTGATAGTTGGCCATACCAGAATCGGCTGAGGCTGATATTATTTTCTTTACTATGGATTGGGATTATTAACTAACCTTCTTTTTATCCTTTTTTTAAGACTTTTTTTCAAAGCCAAGTTAGAAATAATTAGCACTTCGATTTTTTATGTCATCGCTCAAATCATTTGAACCCAAATATTTAAAGTTACTCATTTAAAGGAATATATTTTTAGTCGCTTCAATCCTAGTAGTTGACAAGGTTTGAGTACTAGCAGTCAGTTATCTTTTACTTTACCTTATTATATAGTTATTGCCATTCTTGCGGCTATTATTCACACTTATGGCTATAGTTTAATTTTTCGAGCCCAAGCCACTCCAGGAGGATTAGAAATTTTTACTTCTCACTTTTCCTCCCAAAAAGAAAAAGAAAAAAGCAAGTTTTCAATCAGTTCCTTAATGAAAGTTTTTGGAATTGGCGTAATCTTTGCAGTTACTTTGGTTAATTTTACTTGAATAGAAGACAGTCCTAAAATGAAGGAGAGTATTTTAAAAAAAGATATAATAGAAGTTTTGGAGAAAACTGAAGGAGAAGAGAGAGTCAAAAGAGAAAAAATAGAAAAACTAGAAGCAAAAGATGGAATAAAAGATGCTATTGATGAGTGAAAAAGGGATATTGAAAAATTCAAACTACAAAGTAAAGAAAAAGGTAAAAAAGAAGAGAACATTAAAATTAAAGAAAAAAATTCATTGATTACTTCTATCCTTAAAAATAAAATAGGGGATTTAAGTGATTCACAACTCGAAAAATACCCCCAAGAGGTAGATTATTATCTAGCAAACGACATAAAAAGAATAGAGAAGATGGAAGATGAGATAATCGAAATTGACAAAAATAGAAAAACTTTGTCAGAAGAAGATTTAGAAGAAGTTTTACATCGAAGAAATGATTTAGAAAAGAGAAAAAAACAACTAGAGGAGGAGCAAAAAAGGAGTATTTTAGGAAAATATTTCTCGTATATTACTAATAATGAAAAGTTATGAGCAACATTGGTATATATATTTCTCTCCTCTTTTCTCATTAGCCAAATCTTTCCGCGGGACCAACTTGTTTCTCTTAAACTATATTGTCTAACAGAAGAAGAGCAAAAAAAAGGCTTGGAATTGCTAGCCAAACATTCCCCAACTTTTGAGAAAATTTATCGAAAAAATAAAGGAAAGGAGGAAGTTGTTTATGTAGTCAATTGCTATTTAAGTAAATGGAACTACTACCTACTCACTCCTTATTTAAAGCAAATAGGGATAAGTTACATCAATGGAACTAGCCAATAAGCATAAATCATCAATCAAAAAAATTATCGAAAGCATTCAAGATAGCGAGAATTTTCGACAGGCTTTAACTCACACTTCTTACTGCAACGAAAATAACCTAATTAATTCCTATGAAAACTTAGAATTTTTAGGGGATAGTATTTTAAATTTCTACACTAGTTTATTTATTTACCGTTCTTTTCCGAAATATTCTGAAGGGCAAATGAGCAAACTAAAACAACTAATGGTTCAAGAAAGTACTTTGGCTCATTTGAGCAGAGAAATAGGGCTAAACAGAATAGATGAAAACGGAAAACTTGAATACTTAAGATTAGGAGAAGGGGAAATAAAAAACCAAGGAGCTGATAAAACGAGTATTTTAGCAGATGTGTTTGAATCTTTTGTAGCTGCCTTGTACCTAGAAAAAGGAACAAAAGCAACAGAACGTTTTCTAAAATTATCTCTTTTTACCTGAGTTAAGGGTCGGGAAAATATGACTTGAGACTATAAAAGTAAATTACAAGAATATTGCCAGGCCCAAAAAAATTTAGTCAGTTACCGGGAAAAAGCAAGAAGGAGAGAAGGAAGGCAGCAATTGTTTATTATGGAGGTCCGTGACCGATTAAGAATTTTTTGCGAATGGGGTGAGGGAAAAAGTAAGCAAGAAGCTGAGCAAAAAGCTGCTGAAAAAGTAATTAAAAAATTAGGACTAGATAAAGGAGGAGAGAAATAAATACCTTTGCAAAAATGAAAACTGCTACATTTTTTAAATTTATTTTCCGCTTTTTGGTAATTTCATAATTACGAAGCAATTTTAATGAGGGTGAAAAAGTGGACGAGAATTATGAAAAGAATATTTTTCTAATTAACTTTGCTGTTTATTGTCTCCCTTTCATCCATTCAAATACTTTAATTAGCACTATTATTCCTATTCCGAAAAAGAATAAAATTTTTACTACTTTCTGGAAAAAATAGGCAAGGACTGCTCCTACTATGAAACTCCCTAATAATATACAAAATAAGTTTCAGTAAGAAAGGGTTACCATATATAATTATATAAATATTTATAGACAATTTTTATAAACTAATTATTAAAAAAACTATATAAAGCACTTCTTTAGAATAATAGGGGAAAATTAATAAATAGCAATAATTCTAAAATCAATCACTAACATTTGAATATAAATTATTTCAGTATGATAAAAAGTTGTTATTGCTTAACAGAGGTCTGAAAAAATAAAAAGAGTTATTGAGGAAGCGTTAACAATGGGATTACAGAAATTAGGCTTAACTAAAACTTTTAAAAGTTGTTTTGTTTTAGAGAATTAATATTAAATTTTATTAAAAATCTGGCGCTGATTTTGAAAAAATGCTTAGGAAACTGAATAGAAATATATTCTTGATTACCTAATAACATCTTGTGATTTTTCTTTAAGAAGTTTTTCTAACTTTATCAATTTTTCTTTTTGCCTAACACCCAACCTTTTTTTTCCTCGTAGTTCAACTATTTTCCTTCGAATACTTCTTTTACTTTCTAAAGCACCTCCGCTCCACAGATGATAAATTACGAGGGCATCTAGTTGATGCAAACTAATTTTTCTTCGTTTATATCTCCATCCCTTACCTCGACCAGGTTTACAAGTTAGATTCTCTAATTGCTCCTGACCAGCAAATAGTTTATCCTTAAAAGGCTTTACTTGATTAACGGCTACACTATTTAACTCCCTAACGAAGTCAAAAGTATATTTTATTCCAACAATGCCACCAATTAATTTCAGCAAAGTTAAGGTTCCGGGTATTTTTTTGTGCACATAATTAGTAGTTTCATAAATAATTATTTCAGGCTTTCATTTTTTCACTGTTTCTACAATAAATTTTAAGTGTTCTTCTCAATTATCACTTTGATATTCTAAAAAGTTAATGTTGAGAATTCTACCCCCAATTAAACATATACCAGTAGTTCCTTTACCAGAGGGGTCAATGGTCATCGTAATCTTTTTTTTATTCATGAACTTTAAAATTATTTTTCATTGATTTTCAACTTAAATAATTAGAACCTACTATTCCAAGTCATAAGAGGTAAAAATTACAAACAAAGAGGAGATTTTTTGGGGTTAATATACTATTTTACACTAAATTAATTTTCTAGTTTTTCATTTCTATCCCTCCTTTTTACTTTTTAGGTAGCGCACCTTAACCAAAGTTCGAAGAAAAGTCATTAAGAGAACAAAATATAAAATCAGAGAAAAGGTTTAACCTGCAATTTAGCCCGAGAATTAGTTAAGGAATATTTTTACTCATCATAGTTCAAAAGATATAAAAAAATATTAATATAGCAACTAATGAGAAAAAAAAGAGTAATCGAAAGACGTTCTATTAAACCGGATAAAAAATTTAATTCTACTATTGTGACTCAATTAATTAACAAAGTCATGGAAAAAGGAGAAAAACGAATAGCTATGCGGATAGTTTACCAGGCTGCTGAGATAATTGAAAAATGATTTAAGGAGAAACAAACTAAACAAAAAAAAGAAAAACTAGTTACCGAAAAGGAAACCGAATCGAAAAAATCAGAGGAAAAAAATCCGCTAGAAGAGAAAAAAAATGAATTAGTAGACCAGGTAGTGGAGATCGATTCCGCTTCCGAACTATTAAAAACCTCTTCTTCGCCTTTTTTAACTGTTTTGGAAGGAGCTTTGGCCAATATTAAACCGGGTATAGAAATGAAAAGAGTAAAAAGAGGTTCTACAAGTAGCCGCGTTCCTAAAACAATTGACGAAGTTCGAGCTTTAAAAATAGCTTTGAGATGATTGGTAGAAGGAGCAGAAGAGAGAAGAGAAAAAAAAAGAGAGGAAAGAAGAAAGAAAGCAGGAAATACTCCACATCTGTATTTTGAGATGTTTAAAAACTTGGCCGAGGAAATCAAGAGTGCTTATAATAAATCAGGCGAGGCCTTTAAGAGAAAAGAAACTCTTTATAAAGAGGCAATGAGTAATATGGAACTCACTGCTCCTTTTCAGCAGACAATTTAAAAAGTAAAAATTAATATTATAAAAAGGTGGAGTTTTTCCAGCAGAGATTTATGTCTGTAATTATTTTAGTCACTTATTCCCGTTAAATAGTTATTAATCCACTCTACTACTTTCTGACTTTCTACCAAGAAGTCTTGCCTTTTCTGACAATCTTTTATTAAAATTTTTCCATTTTTCAATTCTTTTTCTCCTAATATAACTAATATTTTTACTTGATAATAATCAATAATCTTTGATAGATTTTTTAATTTTTTAACTTCTAAATTATAGTCTACTGTTAACGGATATTTTTCTAGTTCTGATTTTCAAATTAGTATATTTCAATAAGCATAAGTGTCAAAAACACTCGTCAAAAAGAAAACGTCAACCTTATTGTCGATTTTCACTAAATCTTTTTTTTCCAAATAATCTACTAACCTTTCAACTCCTATTGCAAAGCCGATTGCTGGTAAATCGGCATTTCCTATCTCTTTATAAAGTTTGTCATAACGACCGCCACCTAGTAATGATTTTTCAGTTCCTAAATCCACTTCAAAAACTAAGCCTGTATAATAATCTAGTCCACGTACTAGGCAATAATCATATTCATAAGGTAGGTTAAATTTGTCAAGAAACTGATTAACTCCTTTCACATAACTATTATCTTTCTCATTCCAAACATTCTTATAAGGAGGAAATAGATATTCTTCTTTACATAACAGGCAGTCAAGTATTCTCAATGGATTAGTTTTATATCTTCTTTGGCAATTATTACACAAGGATTTGCTAATTTTTCCAACAAAATTTTCTAGTTCATTTTTATATTTCTTCTTCGCTTGGCTGTCTCCCAGATAATTTAATTTGAAAAGAAACTCTTTAATTCCTAAACCTTTCAAGATATCAGAAACTAATTTTAATATTTGAAAGTCAGCAATGGCTCCCTTAGCATTAACTAGTTCCACCCCTAACTGCCAAAATTCCCGATATCTTCCTTTTTGGGGACGTTCATAACGGAACATATTAGCCCAATAATAAAACTTCGAGGGGTAACTTTCTTTAATTAAAATATTTTCACGGACTAAACGTGCTGTGCTGGCAGTTCCCTCTGGCCGCAGAGCTAATTCTCGCCCCTTTTTGTCCAAAAAAGTATACATTTCCTTGTGAATAATATCAGTAGTAGAACCTAAAGAATTAGTGAACAATTCTTTGGCCTCAAAAGTAGGAAAAATTATTGGTCGGTAATTATTTTTACGTAATATTTCAGTAACTATTTGTTGAATTTTTTGGTAAATTAGGGAGCGAGGAGGATAAATATCCTGAGTACCCCGGGGCTTATTAGGAAAGGTCATTAAAGTTTTTTAGGTTTTTTAATTTTTAGCCAAGAAAATCAAAAAAGAATAAGGACAAGGATGATAATTATCAAAACGGAGATTATTATTCAGATTTTTTTGCCGTTATTTCCTTCTTCTGAGACATTAATTCCTTTGAATTTATAGTAGCAATCTTGGGAGCAAAAGTCTAAATTTTTTTCACTATCGCTAAAATAGGCTAGTTCCCTTTTTTCTATCTTTTTTCTACATTGATCACAATAAAAGCCAGTGCCTTGTACAGGTCAGTCTAAATACAAACCTTGGTAATCTTTTACTTCACCGGTTTCTCAAATTTCTTTTAGAATTTTTTTTACTTTTTCTCCATAAGGTTTTCAAACCTCTTCCTTTAGTCTGAAAGGAGAAAGATTTAAAGATAAATCTATTCCATCTTCTTGAAAGACATTTAACCCGGCTATTTCATCACTTACTCTTCTATCTTCTCCTTCAACTTCGATAAATTTGAACATCAATTGAAGAAAAAAGTAATCTTCTCATTTTCTTTTCTGGCCAGCATCAATTTGAGCCGTTCGGAATTTTTTGAATTCTCCTATTAGTTCTCCCAAATTATCACAAGAAATTCATTTAATTCCTTTTTCATTTTTGATTTTCATATAACATATTTTTGATTGCTGAGGTGGTATTTGATTTCTTGCTTCTCTTTTCCCAGAAAAAGATAACTGCAACTAGAAGAAAAAATAAACCCTATTCTCGGATTTTTGTGGATTATTTTTCTTCCTCTCTTTATTTTTTCATTTGTCTTTCCGATTCAGATGAATTTGACTCCTTTCGCTGGTTAATTTTAGGGTCAGTTTTTGCTGTTACTTCTTTTTTTGATAAGTATAAATTGACTAAACAATATCTCTTTCTTATTCGATCAGCACGACCTTTAGCCCGATACATAATCCGCTTTTGGATCTTACCTCGGTTTACTTCAATTTTAGTTAAATAAAAATTTTTGGTCTCTTGCTTCTCTTTCTCCAAATTCTTTGCTGCTCCTTGTAATATTTTGTAAAGCATTCGACCACCCTTTTTTGGTAAAAAAGAAAGCAAATCAAGAGAGTAATCTAACTTTTTCTTTCTAATTAAACCGGCTACCAGATTCATTTTCTGAGGTGAAATAGCAAGGGGTGAACTTTTAATAACAGTTAATTCCATAAAATATATTAGTAATTTTAAATCAATTCTTTTCTAGTTGGTATTTTTCAATTAATTTTAGTTTATTTAATTTTCTTAAATCTTCTGTTTTATTAGCAAATTAATGCTAGTTATACTTATAGCAAAAAAGTGAAAGAGACAAATAATGCTATCAATACTATATAAACATTACGAATAAGATTAGTTAATTTAGTAAAATGAGTGGCTTTATGAATATTCTCTTTTTTTTCTTGGGCGGGAGAAAAACTATCCTCCTCACCAAAAAAAAAAGAACAAAATACGATTATTATTCCCAAAAGTCATAAAAGTATCTTCAATAACATATTATGCAATTATATTATACATTTTACATTAAAAAGTTAAAGAAAGAAGGGATTTTTGTAAATCTTAATATTTCTTTATCCCCAAAGTTCGCTGTCAAGTCAACCCGGAATCTCAAAAACTCCACCCGGACCTTCCTCTTTGTATTTTTTAAAACAGTATTTCACTAATTTCTTTTCTACCTTGTTTAAATATCTCGAGCCGTCAGTTTTACATCCTCTCTGGTTTCTCGCATTTAGTCAAATGCTACTATATTTTAATTCTCCTTCATGATATGAAAAACCACCACAACAAACAACGTCCTGCTCATATTCATAACCTAAAGAATTCTCAATAAGATAGTGATGAACACGACCATTTCCTACATCTCTAAGGACATCGTCTGGTCAATCATTAGTGCATTGGATTATGACATAAAAAGCCTTTCCTCTATACCCCTCTAATGAGCCACCTTCATTAGTTCAAGAAAATTCGTTATCAATCGCATAGACAATCATTCCAGCATAATCCTTGCCTTCGTCAAAAGAATCGCTATGTCCTGAAATTTTACAAGTAGGTTTCGCTCTTAACGCATTTCTCATACGTCTATAAAGTTGGTCAAAATTTTTTCTACCTGGACCATAATCTTCCCTATTTTCACTTAAATAATTGCTGCCACTTTTATCAATTACTTTACTTCTAGCAGAAAGAGATAAAGAAGATTTTTTTACTTCATAATTTTTTAACTCATAAACTATTTCAAAAGGCTTTTTGTTTTCTATTAAATATGAACTTTGTTTTGGCATATTCTACATTTTATAAAACATGTTATTTAGACGGAATTTCTTGGTATTCCTGAGTTTCATTTAAATACTCTTGATAGTTATAGTATTTAGGTCTTTTATCAATTCTAATATGTAAATAATAAATACCTAAACCACTAGTAGATAACCAACGAGTAGCACCATTAGCATTAATTAAGTTTTCCTCTATCTTTTCACCAACTTTTTGTCAAAGGGCCTCCCATTGCTCTAATTGGGTATTTTCAGCGAACTTGTTAATGTTTTTATAATCAGAACCTTTTGGAATAGGGACAATTAGTGTATCACCGCTAAAACTTAAAAAACTTACTACTTGGCTGTTATTGTTTTTTCCAAAATGTTCTTGGAAACTGTGGTAATCTTCTCGAATATTGTTTAATGCCCCCGAATTAACCAATACAAACTCAAATGGTTTGTTAATCGTGTTAATAGATACCGGAACACACTCTCAAAAATAACCAGGAAAATCTACTGATGCTCTATTTAATTCATCTCTGAATGTCCTTAAAAAATTTTTATCTTTTGCCTTTAAAAGTTCTATAAAGTTTCGGTAGGTTAAACTACTACTTTCTGAATTAATTGTGTATTTTATTGTATTGTAATTTATTATATTTTTAATGAATATATATGACATAAAACATTACTTTAATTACACTTTTTTTTTTTTTTTTTTGTGCTAACAAATTTACAAAAATCCAAGCAAGCAAAACTATAAAAAGGTTATTATCCAATATAAGGAAAGAGTTGAACTATTATTTTGCATTACTTAATTACTTCATACCTTGTTAGATAATTCTTGTAACTTTGTTTACCATAAACTAAGAGGAAAGCTGAATAACTTGAACTTGCTGTTCACTTTGCAAGATAGTTAAATGTTTTTCTAGTTTATAAAGTTCAATCTTGTTTGGCAAGAAGCACTTAAATTTCTTCTGAGATTAAATTATTCTCTATCAAAATTTCTTGATTTTTTTTTTTACAAGCATAAATAACTTCTAAAAAAAGATTGCCGTTTTCAAGACAAGTTTTCTTATTTCCCTCTGTTCACCATACCAAACCAATTGGAAAAACATTTAAAAGATCAATAGAATTTCTTAAATCTCCTTCGTAACCTAGTACTCAATTTCCAACTACATTATTTTTGTTTTCTACTTCTTTATTTTTGTCCAACTCTGTTTTTAAAGCATTAATAACATAATTTCTGGTTGCAAAACCATCTAAATTAGTTAATTGATTAACTTCAATTCTCTTTAATTGGATATTCCCTGTCATGACATTTTTTATTGTGTAATTTTGTTCTATTTTATAATTTTATCTTTATTCTTCAAGGAGTAAAAAGATTAAAAACTCTATATTTTTAAGTTTATTTTTGAGGAGTATATAACTCCCTATTTAGTTAATAATTACCTACAATTGACATTGCTCTATTAATCCTATTATTATTAATAAAGTCCCTCTGCCAATAAATTGTTTACAGCACTATTAGATTTTTTTCAGAGAAACGAATCTTATCAGCAAAGTTCTCTAATGCTGATGAGGAGGAATTTCTTGTCTTTGCTCAAATTGCCTTTGATACAACTCTTCTAGTTCTACCCGCAGTTTAGCAACTCTTTCGCACTTATTGCAAAGTTTCTGAGTATCCTCCAAACTAATTTTTCAAATGAACCACCTACTATTTAGTAATTCATCCCTAATTTTTTCAATTTCATCTTCCATTGACATAACAACATTGTAATTAAAATTTTCTTGCATTTGTGTTTTAACAAGTTTTTTATAAGCCTTAATTAAATCACGAACTTTTTCACGATTAATTTTTAATTTTTGGACAAAATCATCTAATTTTTCTTCCTTACTTTTAAGTCTGTATTCAATAATTTCTTCTCTTGCTTTACCTAAAGACTCTTTTAAATTATTCAGATCAGTAATTAGTCTTTCTTCTTTTTGTTGCAAAGTTTTAATCGGTTGAACATTATTGTCACAAACAAATTTTCTTAATTTAGTATTCTTGCTAATATCTAACTCCTTTAATTGATTATCATTCACAATTAACCACTTTAATTCTGACAATTCTTTTAGATCTAATTTAGTCAACTCATTGCCTGCTAAATTTAAACAATTAAGATTAGGGCATTCTTTAACAGTTATCCTTCTTAAACCAACCATACTAAAATGAAGAGAACATAATTGAGGACAATTAGTTAATGAAAATTGTTCAATCTGCATAATATAATGGCTGATTATTTTACTAAGTTGGGGACAGTTGTTAATAACTAAATGATTTAGAGTTTTTTTATGCTTTTCTAAATAAAGTTCAACTTTAGCTTTAGCACCATCATGAGGAGGATTAAGCAAACTTAAAAAGGAAATTTCTTCCAAGTTAGATCAATCACTAATAATTAAACTATCCGTAGTAATGTTTTGAAAATCTTCGGAAATAGTGATTACTATCATTTTTTCTTCAAATTTATTGTATTTATTAGTTAGTCACTCTTGGATATTTATCATATTATTCTTTAATATAATGATATAAAAATGTTACTTACACATTAAAAAAAGGGAGTTTTTAGTCTCCCTTTTTCTTAATTTTTAATATTTTCTTTCTTCTCTTATTAATTACTACTAATAATGCTCCTAATCCTATTACTGCTAATAAAACTCCTCCACCAATTATTAAATCAGTTGGAAAATTAGAGTTAGAGTTAGAGTTAGAGTTAGAAAGTTCTTTTAACTGTTCTAATTTCTTTTCTTTATATTTTAATTCACTTTCTTTTTTGACTAAATAATAATCTGAAAATTCTGAATATCCAGAATTATTATCACTCCTTTCTTTTTTCAACTCTTGAACTTCTGCTCTTAATCTCTCAACTTCCTCTTCCAATTGTTGCACCACTCCTTTTATCTCATCAAATTGTCCTTTATCTTCAGATTTTGCCTTCTTGGTAGCTTCATCAACTATCTGTTCTAACTGCTTTCGGCTTAAATAAATGTAAGAGTTATCATCCTCATTATTACTATTATTACTCTCCAATTCAGACAATCTTTGCTCCATTTCGGCTAATTTTTTGTCTTCCTTTGATGATCATAGCCTTCATCTTTTATTATTTTTCGACTGTTCGATTTTGGCTTTCAATTGTTCTATTGTTTCATTTTTATTATCACTATCATTACTATAACTACTTGAACCACTAAAATTAGGTTGATTAGAATTGTCTTCTTTCTGCAATTCTTTCAATCTTCCTTCTAATTCAGCAATCTCCTGCCGACATTTTTGTTTTTCTGACTTGGAAGTAAATCCAGACAGACATCTCTTATTTCATTCAATTTGATCTTTTAATTTTGCAATCTCATCACCACTAGCTGAAGGTTTGCCTTCGCCAGTTCATTCATTATAATACGGAGAAAAGTTTCTATCCGAAAAGTTTGGCAGAGGTTTATCATAATCACCATACCTTCCTCGATTATCGTGACTTTCCTCTGAATAACTGCCATGAGTGTAACCCCTTTGTCCAGAACCACTATTATTGATTTTCGCTCGCTTTGCCCTATTGATATCAATCCTCATATCACCTGAAAAAACATCTATACCACTGCCAACAGAGTTTTCAAGTTTTTCTTTTCAATCACTATAAGGAGACCATAAACTAGAATCCAACTCAGAAATAGATACATTAGATAAGGTCAGAGCTTCTTCAATATCCCGTATAGCTTTACTTCGAGCTGCTTTGTCTTCCTGTTTTTTATTTTCTTTATACTCATAAAATTCCCTTTTTGTCTCCTTAAATTCCCTTTCTACCTCTTCAAACATTTCTTTAAACTTTTCAAATTCAGCATCTGAACTAAATTTGTTAGAAGATCCAGACTCTTGTTTACCTGATAAAACACTATATGCTTCACCAACTTTGATAAACTCTTGTTTGGCTCATTCCTCTTTACCATGATTTCGGTCAGGGTGATACTTTAAAGCCATTTTTTTGTAGGCTTTCGCTATTTCTTCTTGGCTAGCATCAAGTCCGACTTGTAAAATATTACAGTATTTTTGTTTTTCGTGTGTAGTTAACATAGTATTGTATATATTTTTTAATTATTATTAGTTGGTTGCTCTTGTTGAGCTTCGTATTGTTGTTCAGGCTGTTCTTGCTGATTTTGACGCTCTTGTTCTTGTGCTTGTTGAATTAGGTATTGATGCTCTTGATGTTGTATTCGTTTTCGTTCCTGATACATTTCCTCTCGTGCCTTTTCTTTTCCTTCCTTTAATTCAGCAATTCTTTCACACTTCTTGCAAAGTTTTTGAACATTTTCTAAACTAATTCCTCTTTTAAATCATCCACTACTCAAAAGTTCATCTTTAATTGTTTCAATATCATCTTCTGCATCCATTTTATCATTCCGGTTATAATCCTCACGAGAACTGGCTCTAATTAATCGCTGATGTGCTCTGATTAATTTACGAGGTTTTTCACGGTCAATTCCTAATTGCTGAACAAACTCATCTAACTTTTTTTCCTGCTCCTTTGTTTTAAGATCAAAGTTTTCATCCTCCTTTTCACCTAACCTTTTTTCCAAACCTTCAATATATTTGCCCTTATTACTATTCACAATTCTTAAATTAGAAAGTGAAACATTTAAATCTTCCAAATCTTTTTCAGTTTTTGTTAATTTATCTTCTGTCTTAGTCAACCGATTCTTAGTATCTGTCAAATCTTTATTAACAGATTTAAGTTGCTCGGTTTTTATACCTATCTCCGTGCTTTTGCTCGATAACTCATTATTTAGTCGAGTATTTTCCGAAGTTAAAGTGCTATTTCTGCTTTCAGATGCTCTCAATGCCTCAGATGTTCCATGATCACAATGACCATGACAACCATGATGACAACCACTAAGTCTCACATAACTAGTATTGGTATATTCATATCCGCTACTATTATAACGAGTTTGGTCATTATCGATTTCTAAATAATTACATTCATGCCAATTACAAAAAGGATAGTAAGTTTTAGTATCAATATATTTTTCACTACCTCCACTATAACTAACATAACCATCTAAAGAAAATCTAATATAATTACTACTTCTATATACACTTGTTATTCTATATGTTCTTCAATATGTCATAATTTTTAAATATTTTATTATTTACTTTTTATTTTTATATTTTTTTACTAATTTTTAAACAGAATTAGTATTAATTAATGAACTGTTTTTACAATTACTACTAAGACAATTAAGTCAGTGTATACCTAATAAGGCAGTAATTAGTTTAGAATATTATACTTATTAGGTATCTCTCTTTCGTTTTGACCATAGGCATTTTATTATATTATTAATTTATTTTAATAATTATCTCCTACAAAAAAATAATAATCTAATTTACATTATAATTTTATAGAAAAAATTCTTCTTAGTGTGATTTTTATTTATTCATTTTTTATATATTACAATATGCGAAATTATTTATAGTCTTTTAAGTTAATTTTAGTAAAATACTACATCATGGGAAACTGGTACTGTAATAATTGTAATTCATATGAAGATAGTTGAGCCGAATATCAAAGTCATAAACCCAATGAAACCCACCGCCGAGATATAAGGTGTTGAAGTTGTAATAAATGGACAATGTAATATGCCTTGGTCGTTGTTTTGAACATTATTGATAATCCCCTGGGTTTATTTTCCCCTCACTCTGTTTTTACCTAAAAAGTTTAAAAAAAGGGTTTTTTATTCCTTTTTCTTTTTATCTTTTGTTATTTTTATTTACTTTTTGTTAATGGTTTTTTATTGAAGACATGATAAAGCTGGATTTGCTGTGGGTTTTTATGGTTCAGGTGCTTTTTCTTCATTTTCATCTCTTTTACTCTATTTACTTTCTTTTCTTTTCTAAGGGCAAGTGGTTTTACTTTTCAAACATTCCTTTATTTTCATTTTTATTGTTGCTCTTTTGTAATTATAAAGTAATTTAAGGTATATGCATACTAATATAATTTTTCACCAAAAAACAATTTTTAAGAAAGAGACTTTAAATAAAAATTAAGAATATGACTTTTCTTGCTTTTGGTAAACATACTGTTTTTAATTTAATTAACTCTCCTTATTTTACTTTTAAAAAAATCTTTCTGCGAACCGAGCATCATCAGGATAAAGGGTTATTACAACTACTAGCAAAAAGGCAAATACCTTATCAATTATTAAGTAAAGAGCAATTCTCTCGTTACAATTTTGATAAAAAAAATCAAGGAATAGTTGCTTTTATTCGTAATTATGTTTATGCAGAACTTCCTCCTTTGTTGTCGTGCCAACCACAACGAAAATTTCCCTTACTTGTCATGCTTGATTCAATCGAAGACCCCCACAATTTTGGGGCAATTTTGCGAACCTGTGCTGCTTTAAAAGTTGATGGGGTAATTATTGCTAAAAAAAATCAGGTGCCAGTTAACAGTACGGTAGTTAAAGTTTCGATGGGTGGCGTAGCTTATGTTCCTGTCTGCCAAGTAAATAGTTTAGGAGAAACAATTAACGAATCAAAAAAAAAAGGCTACAAAATTATTTCTACTGTTTGTCAGACAGAGTCCTGAGATTATAGTAAGTTCGTTTTTGACTTTCCTACTTGCTTAATTTTTGGTAATGAACATGATGGGATTAGAAAAAGTTTAATTAAAAAGAGTGATTATTCTCTTTATATACCAATGAATAATAATATGTCTTCTTTAAATATTTCGGTTAGTTGCGGTATCATTTTGGCCCAAGCAGTTTCGCAGTTAACTGGAAAGAAATCTTCTTAGGGACTTTCATAGTTTTAGTAAAATATTATATTATGGGGAGTTGATACTGTAATAATTGTAAGTCATATGAAGATAGTTGGGCGGAACATCAAAATTATAAACCAACTGAAGCAACTTATCGACGAGACATAAGGTGCTGAAGATGTGATAAATTTACTTTAATCTATACTGATAGTCAAAAAGGGAGATACAAAGAACTAGCAAAGGAAAGAACATCTATTCCGGGCTATATAGAAGAAGTAGAAAGATTTAGCACTTCATGAAGTAATAATATTGCTACTGTTATTGCTTATTATGATAGTTATTATAGGGTATTCTTATTAGTTTATGATTCAGTTTACAGCACTTACCAACCGGTAGTATTTCCAGTTGATAAGGATTGTAGTTATTGAGGAAAAGTCCGGGGAAGAGGAAAGTGGGTTTCTCTTTCCGGAGCAAAAGACGAAGCAGAATGGCTAAGGGATAAATTAGCATTCGGTTCCGTTGGTCAAAGTCCAATAACTTTTGTTTACCCTTATGCTAACGAATATAAACCATTTAGTTGGGTTGTAGATAGTCCTTATGTCATTAGGAATCAAGTAGGAAGTTCTACTAAGACTATTAATATTCCTTTATTCTTTGTTGGTTATAACTCTTCAACGCCCGCTGACTTAGATAAACATTTTAGACCCTTGGATATTGTTCAAGTGAAGTGTGTAGATTGAAAGATTGGCACAGAATTTTACCATGTCGGTTTCTTTTTAGGTAACGACACTGTTTTTCATTTTTCAGGAGAAAAAAATAAAGTAGAAAAAACTAGTTGGGATGGTTTTTTAAGAAACACTACGAGAGAAATAATTCGCTATCATCCAATTATTCCTTTTAAATGTTATTTGGAAGTAAATAGACAAGCGGTTTGAACTAAAGACATTGGTTTTTGGAGAGGAAATTATAATTTGCATAATAGAAACTGTGAACACTTTGCCAATATGCTAGTTTATGGGATAAATTTTTCTCAACAAGTTCGCGAAAGAGAAGGAGAGTTAACGGCTAAGACAATTATTCAATCAACGGGGATAGGGATTTATGGTGGAGCTACTATTAGTGCTTCAATAGCATTTGCGCCTTTCACTTTCGGTTTATCTTTAATACCAGGAGCAGTTGCAACAGCTGCAACTGTTTCCATGACCGCTGACCAAATAGAAAATCATGCGACTTTAAATAATGGTAAAACTTCTATCTGTTTGAGTAACGAGATAAGAGAAACTAATGACCGGTTAGGAGAAAAATCTGACTGAGAAACTGAAAAATATCAAGAACAGTATTTACAAGAAGTTCCTCCTAAGGAATATTGTAGGGTAATTTAAGCATTATGAAAAGTACGTATTTCTTTCTAATAGGGTTTTTAGTTCTTGGTGAGGTGGCGGGAATTTTACTTGTCTACTATTTTTTTTCTACTTTTAAAAGAAAGGTATCTAAAAACAGGCAAAATAAGGAAAATAATTATCATTTGAAATTAATTAAATGATTTTTAATTGCGTTCTTTACTTTATTTGCTTTTGGATATTTATTTTTTGTTTTACCTTATTCAGATAGGAGAATGTAAGATATGCTTTTATTTCTTAGAATTTTTTCTACTGAAAATAGTTTACTAATTTTTTTAAAACTCTTGTCCGCTTTTTGCTCATGATTGAGTTACTTTGTAGTTGTGGATGAACAAAAAAGCAGAAACTAACTAATAATTATGGAAGAAATTTTCCAAGAACTGAACGAACAACAAAAGCAAGCCGTCTATGAAGAAAGTCCGCGTATTTGTGTTATCGCCGGTCCTGGTTGTGGTAAGACTAAGACGCTAGTTAGCCGGATTATTCACCTATTATCCAGTCAAAGAGCCCAACCTCATAATATCCTCGTTTTAACTTTTGCCAAAAAAGCGATTAAAGAAATTAAAAAACGGGTTTTTTCTTATATTACTGATGTTTCTCCTAAGGACCTTCATATTCACAATTTTCACTCTTTTTGCTTCCGAGTTCTTAATAAACACGCTCACTTATTAGGCTTTCCGGAAAGTAAGTTTCCAGTTTATGACCGTCATGAGCAGGAAATTATAATTCGCAAACTGCTTTATCAGGAAAATTATAATACTGAAAAAAAAGAAATAAATACTATTATCTCTTGCATTAGTGGCTGAAAAAATGGTAAGTTAGGAACTGATCCTTTAGAGTTTGATGAATTAACCAAAAAAAGGTATGAAATATACTTAAAATATGAGGAGTGTCTCAAAGCGAATAAAGCCCTTGATTTTAATGACTTACTTCTTTATACTATCTCTCTTTTTAATCATCATCCCCACGTTCGAGAGGAATATCAGAAACAGTTTACTCATATCTTGCTGGACGAGTTTCAAGATATTAATGCTATCCAGTGAGAGGTTATTAAATTAATTTTAAGCAAGGGGCAAAATGTTTTTTTAGTAGGAGACCCTAACCAAGCCATTTATGGTTTTCAAGGGGCTACACCCCAACTAATTTCTTCCTTTGCTCATAACAAAGAATGAAAAACAATTTATTTAAACGTTAATTATCGTTCGACTGGTAATATACTTCATTTGTCTAACTCTTTTGTGGAGAGAAATCAGGCTAGTTTAGTAAATAATTTGCTAACCACTTCCAAACAGAAAGGAGTAAAAATAAATTGGCTTACTCGGGTTTCAGTGCGATTTATTGTTAATAAAATTCGGTATTTACTACGGCAAGAAAAACTTCAATTTAGTGATATTGCTATTCTTTATCGAAACAATTATCTTTCTAGCCGTATCGAAATGGAATTGGCTGCCCAAAAGATTCCTTATGAAATATTAGGTTCTTTCAAATTTATTGAACGAGAGGAAATCAAGGATGTCTTGGCAATTTGCCGTACTGTTATTTATCAGGATAATCTTTCTTTGCTAAGAATGTTAAGTTTACAAGAAAAAATTGGAGCCCGCACAATTGAAAAGATTGAAAAAAAAAGTGAAGAAAAGGGGATGAGTATATATAATTATCTCAATAATTTTGCCACTATTGCTGATTTAAGCCAAGATAAATTAGCTACTGGCCAGGTAGAAAAAATTGGTGAGGCTGTTCTGAAAATCAATAATCACCAAGCAAAGTTAGCCAAGAAAATTTCTCTTTATACTTTTCTCTTGGGAGTACTTAATGACTTTAATTATTGAGAGCATCTCAAAACTAGAGTTAACTCAGTCGAAAGAGAAAAAAACGTTCAACAATTTCTTAATATTGCTCAAAATTGAGAAAACAAGCGACGTAAAGAATACATAAACCTTGATGAATTGTTAAATAATTTTTTACAATGGCTAGTAATTGCTTTTGAGGACAAAAAACTAATTAAAACTCGAAATAATCTAATTCTTTCCTCGGTTCACCAGGCCAAAGGTTTAGAGTTTGAAGTAGTATTTTTTGTTTATTTGGACCAAGGAACCCTTCCTTATCGGGAGACTCAAGATGTTACAGAGGAAAAAAGGTTATTCTATGTTGGAATTACGCGAGCCAAAAGACTACTTTATTTAGTTAGTAGCCAAGAGTTATATTCTCCTTTTTTGGATGAACTGGATAAAAGTTATTTAGAGCGAAATGTTAATTAGGTCAAAATTAATAAAATAATATACTATCCAGAAAAGACATAAATAATAATAAATCATGTTCAATTCAATTTTTCAAATTTTAGAAAATGATCTTGATGAAATTAGGAATGTATTTAGCAAAGTAACTTTAACAACACCAGAAGTAAGTTGCAAAGCATTTCTGTGCTCTAACGAAACAGATCCTTCTTGGGAGGATTATTGTTCTTATCATCAAAATTGCCTAAATAAATTGCGAAGAAAAGAAAGCATTTCTAATTCTGAAATTCATAGATTAGAAACTTTCGAAACCTGATTTAATGGTAATTGTGGATATGTAATTCTTGAACGAAACAACAATTTTTCTGTTTGATTAGTAATTTATGAACCAGTATTAAGGAGTATGGGAGAAAATATAGCAGTGATTAAGTACGACCTTAATATAAGCAGTGCAACTAATAACTTAGTAACGGCAGAACAAATAGTTAAACAGTTAAAAAAAAAATTACAGAACAGTAATGGTTGATATGATTACCCAATGTTAGAGGTTCATCCCAAGGCTAAAAGTTGAGAATATTTTCATAACCTAATTGCTAGTCCTTATGTAAGGAATAGTCAAGTAGGGACTTCTAATAATGTTTTGGCTGAAGCAATTGGACCTATCTCTTATCTTTCGCCAATTTATCTTTATTCAGGAACTACTCCTAGTGATTTGGACAGATTTTTTAAGCCTTTAGATATTGTTCAGACTAAGTTGGTTGATAATATTATTGGAGTAAGATATTATCACGTTGGTATTTATTTAGGTGACATAGGTGGAAATGATAGGATTTGCCATTTTTCTCGGGAAAGAAATGGAGTCCGACTTACTAGTTGAGAAGGATTTTTAGAAGGATCGGTTAGAAAAATAGTTAGATACCATCCTATGATACCTTTTAAAAACCCACGAAGGATAGCCGAACAAATTTCTTGGGCTGTTGGTAATAATTTTCGGGAAGACCAGTATAATTTTCGAAATAGAATTGTGAACATTTTGCCAATATGGTTATTTATGGTATAAATTATTCTAAGCAAGTTTTTGAACGCCCTTTCGGTTCTGGTTTTTGCACTAGTTGCTTCATTTGTTGTGACAGCAATGGAAACCCAACAAGTGGAGGAAACAATAATAAAGGAAGTAAAATTAAACTTAGTAGTGAAATGAGCGAAACTAATAATAGATTAGGTTGAAAAACTAGCGATTATTCTCGAGAACTAGAAGAAAGAATAGAAGTTCCATCTAAAGAACATTGTCGAATAATTTAGTTAATGAGCATTATTTTAATTTTTATTTTTTTTGCCTTTCTGCTTTCGCTTTTTTTTCTTTTGCTATATTTTAAAGTTTCGAAGTTAATAATTGCTATTATTATACTTTTTCTTATTTTATTCTTTGCAATATTTTTTTGACTAGGGGATATAGGTAGCGGGGGACATGGCATGTAAATAAAGTTTGCAAAAAAAAGGTCGTTAAATTTACAAGAACGAGCAAAAATTTTGCACATTTTAATATTTATGGTTGACATTTTTAAGAAAAATTTTGTGAGGTCTACCTAAAAGTAAACTAGAACGAAATGTAATTAACAAAAAAATAATAAATGTAACATGAGCATAGGGAAATTTTTCTTTTGAATGATAATAATTCTCACTCTTTTGGCGATGATGATCGTCTTAGTTTCGTTAACTAGTCCTCCTAAGTAATTTATCATGAATATGAATTTCGGGAACGTTGGCAGACATTTATCATAAAGTAAAACACTGTTCTTTTTTTGAGAAAAAAAGTTTAAAACTTTTCAAAAAACTAGCAAAAATAATTGTAAAACAGAGTTATAAATGCAGAATCGTGAGTGAAATTCAAAAAAAAAAAAAAACAGATAATTTAATATTTATCTATATTGGTGGCGGTTTATTACTTCTAACGGCACTAATAGGAGCTATTTTTTTGTTTGCGAGAAGAGGTAGCAGTACCAACAACCAAGGGTTTAATTTAGGAGAGCAACAAAGACAGCAAGTTAGGGAAGCGGCTTCTCAGTTAATCGGAAGTATTCTTGATAACCAAAATAGTTTCAATGAATTAACTACTAATTCGAATGGAACCAAACGAGATATCGATGAGATAGAGGAGGTATTTTTATCGAATAGTCTTTCGCCTTCTCCTGATGTTCCGGTGCCAATAAAGGTTCCTAACTCACTTTCTCCGGAAATTATTGAGCAGAGTTGGTATGAACTCCGGATTTTTTTGACAGCCGGTTTACAAAGCCAAAACACCCCACTTTTAGAGAAAACGCGACAGCGGGTCAGAAGTGATATTGATAAATGATCAAAGACAGGCAAAGACAGAGGAGATTATAACAAACTATTGGAGAAATATTTACAAATAATTAAAGAAGTAAAAACAGTTCAAGAATTATTTAAAGAATACATAAAGGCTAGAAATGATTTGATAATTAACCAAGTAGACCGAAGCAAGGAATTGATTGCTAAAGGTTATTCAGAATTAGATATTGTTCAATTAAAAGAATGAAATTTGCTCGACCAAGATTTCCCTAATTTATATAATCAAGAAAGAATTGGAGTAACTAATGCTCTTTCGGCTTTAAGTCAGAAATATTGAGAAGGTGGACGGGAAAAAAGAAAAATAAAGGGCGGGAATAGCCGGGAATTAATGATTTTTCTTAAACCTTCAAAAAGCCAGTCCTCCACAGTCTATTTTCCACCGGACAAAATTGAACAAGCTCAGCAAAATTCTGTGCGGAAGATAGTGGAAGACTTAATTAAAAATTCTTCAACTAGATTAGAGGAAGTTAAAAATTACGACGTTTATATTTTGCGTGTAAATAGTAGTCATGAAGGAGCCGGGCCATCCTCAGGGGTAGCTCATTACCTTGCTCTTTATAGTGCTTTAAATAAAATTCCCTTGCCCAAAAATCTGGCTTCTACTGCTACTATTGAGGGGCAAGAAGTAGGAGCAATTGGAGGATTGCAGCATAAATTAGCCGCCTCGGTAGGAAAAGGAATAAATACTTTTATCCTCGCTAAAAAAAATGAAAGTAGCCAAAACAAAGAGGAAAGTTTTGATGATACTCCTACAAGAGTAGTCGAAAAAATTAAACAAGTTCACTTTATCAGTCAAGTTAGCCAAATCGAGACTGCTTTGTTGGAAATAATGACAGAACCGGACAAGCATGTGTTTCATAGTTGCGGTGCCAATCCTCCTGAAAAACCGAGAAGAGACCCAGGAAATAATGGACCAAATAATCCACCAAATCCTAATTCTTCAATCACTCCGGACCAGTTATTAAGTCTAGAGGTAGAAGTTTTTTCACAAGATGTTTCAGTTTTCCCCAAAGACCAACAAGATTTTAAAAGAAAATTAATGGGGATTGTTATGGAAAACGATAATCATTATAAAGCAGTTGAAGACGTTATAGAACTTCGTAAAAAATATCTTCAGAAAATTCAAGCAGTTGAAAAAGAAAATTTTGGCATAGATGAGGCGAAAGAGAAAGCAGAGATAGATAAGTTGGAGCAAGATTTAAAAGATTTGACTAATGAACTGGTGAACTGACAAAAAAGGAAGAGAAGCTCTTTCAGAAAAAGCAAACTTTGAACAAAAAGCGAAGAAAGTAACTCAGTCAATCCTGAAAAACCAATGACTTGTTGGGTCTAATGCTGAAAAAGAAGAAATTTTTAGAGAGAATATTAAGTATATGCAAGGGGAAGCACATTATAATTTAGCAATGGAAAATGGGGAAATAAATAATTTTGACGACGAAAGAGAGTTTTTTAGAAAAGAATTTAACTCCTCTCGAAATAAGATAAAAGAAGAAATAGAAAAAAGTAGAGAAACAAAAAAGAAAACTATTTCTCAAGGATACGAAGATTCTTTTAAAATTATTGCCTCTACAATTTCTACTGCGGAAATACTAAGTGAATTAGAGAAAAAAGGCTATCTAATCGGAAAGATTGAATGGAGTGGTGAAATTCACGCTCCTAGTTTAGACGGAGGATTTTCGGTCAATTTTAAGTTAATTATAATAGTTGACTAGTTTTTATTTTATTTTTTCGGTTAGTTCTTTTAAAATCTCTTTACTGACTATTCCAATCCTGTAATTTCCTAAGCGAGTATCTTTTTCAATATTCCGCAAGCAATTAAATAGAATTTTGCTGTCTACTTCTAAACAATTCTCTCTATTTTTCTTAATCAGTAACTCATAGGGTTATATTAGTTCTAATTCTCGGCTACTTAACGGAACTACAATTATATCCTTTCATTATATTCATTCTGGGCGCAATTGCTAACTATGCCACAGAAGGACAGATTTTTTTAATATAAATTTCTACTCTAATTCTCTTTCTTTACCTTTCTTAGGCTTATAGTTATAATCTACTAATCAAATTTCCCCTCTGCGAGGAATACTTTTTCTTTCAGAATTTCGTATTTCTCCCCTTTTCAGGATTTTCTTAACTGCTTTACTCATCAATTCCGTCTTCAACACTTCCTTCTCAGATTTTATTCTCTTCTTTTGCTATATTGATTTTGGCAGTGGATTTGTAGTCAGCGATTAACTTTCCTTTATTCACTTATTTAAAAATTGAACTTTTGATATTGATTTTTTAAATAGTCTTTCAGATTACCAATATTTATCCTTTTTTCTTCTTGTTTCATAGTATCGCGATGACGAAGAGTAACAGTGTTATAATCAGGATTAGACTTATCATCTATAAATTCGCTAACAGTTAGAGTATCCACAGTTAGACAATAATAAGTTCCAATCGCGTCTTGGCGGCGATAGCGATTTCCAATGCTACCAGTCTCTTCATAAGCAACTGAAAAAAGTGGATTTTTCAGTAATTCACAATATAATTCATAGGATTTTTTTCGTAAGGAATCTCTTGAAGGAATTACGGCCACAAAATAAGGGGCTAAGAGAGGATGAAGTCTTAAAACTTCACGAGTTAATTGAGAACTAGTTACTATTTCTTCTCGGTAAGCATCTTCCAAAACCGCCAACATTAATCTTTCTACTCCAAAGGAAACTTCAATAACTTGGGGAATGATTTTTTGCTCTTTGTCTTCATTATTTTCCCTTATTTTTACTCCTAAAAATTCGCTAGAATGGTCGCTGTGTTGGGTCAAATCATAATTACCACGGTGACTATTGCTACATATTTCTCCCCAACCGAAATGATAACTGAAATAGAAATCCTTTGTTTTCTTGGCATAATGGGGTAATTCCTCTTTTACCAAATCTATCTGTTTGGTTTTTTTTTGGTCATTGACGACAATTTTTTGAAGAAAATTTCAGGCCTTTTCAGTTCAATAATTTCACCATCTTTCGCTTTCTTCTAACGAACAAAAAAATTCTAATTCCATTTGTTCGAACTCGCGAGTGCGAAAAATACCATGACGAAGTGTAATTTCATTTCGAAAACTCTTACCAATTTGCCCAACTCCAAAAGGTAATTTTCGATGAGTGCTACGCTGGATAGACAAAAAATTAGTAAATATTCCTTGGCAAGTTTCTGGTCGCAAGTAGACTTTGTTCCCCTCTCCTTTTTCAATTATTTGCAAATTAGTTGCCAAAAGTAAATTTACCTTTTGCGGACTTTTATTAATTTCTTTGCCACAGCCAGGACACCTTTCGGGCATTTTATAAGAATACTTGTCTTCTTCGTTTAACTTTAAATAATCCGAGTAATCTTTTTCGGAAAGAATTTTATCTAAACGATAAAATTTTCTACATTTCGAACACTCTACCGCCCAGTCATAAAATTCTTTGAGATGTCCCGAAGCAGTTAAAACTTGGGGATGAGTAATTATTTGGCTGTCAACTCCCACATTATAAGGACTAGAAGTAACAAAATATTTTCACCACAGATTTTTTAAATTCCTTTTTAATTCGGCTCCGTGAGGACCCAAGTCCCACGATTTAGCTAAGCCGCCATAAATTTCAGCATTAGGAATAATAAACCCATTTTCTTTTAAATAGGAAGATAAATCTTTTTCTGACATCTATAAATCTTATTTAGCAAACTTTTGTTTCTTTCTTTTTCGCATTATTGCTCCTATTGCTACTGATAATACTATTAATATCAAAGCAACTGGCACTACTATTTTTCAAGGGAATCCATCTGAATTAGGGGAACCGTCACCATTCTGCTGATTAGGATTTTCTAGTTGGGATAGTAAGACCTGTGCTTCCGAAACTCTTTGTTGATAAAAAGCGTTAGGACTATTAATAAATTCAATTAGTTTTTCTTTAAACTGTTGAATTAGTTTTTTATCCCCCAATTTCAAAGCATCTTTAACTCGAGTAGTAAAAAATCCTATCTTTTTCTGGGCTCCTTTACTTCCTACTTCTTGGCTTACTTTTTGTTTAATATTTTTAATTTGGATTGGATCAGTTTCAGTTTCCAATGATTCCCATTCCTCTTTACTAGAAGTAAGTTCTTCCGGTTTTACTTTTTGACTAGCCATTTGTCTGATCAGCAGACCTTGGATAGCCTCTCGAAATTTTGTTGGATTCTTGGCTAAATCCTTTTCAATTTGCTCTATTTTAGTTTTTTGCTCAGAAGTTTCCTGGCCTACTAACTCACCGCTATCTTTAAGAGTCTTAACTCTTTGCTCATCAGTAGCATCCGGAGAATTAGCCCGATCTAGATTTTCATCCAATCCCTTAGTTTTTTGTCGCTCAGTCCGCTTAGTCTTGATTAAAACCAATACCTCATCCCGAAAACTTTTGATTGCAACCTCATCATTAAGATTTTCAATTTTCCCTTGTCAACTTTGATAATTAGAAGGCAAATCAGAATTAGAAAGAGGTGGAGACTGCCTGAGAACTGCTGTAATTTCGTTAATTATTTCATTTCTAATTTCGGAGATTGTTTTGGACTCCTGCTGATCAGATATACCCAAAAAACTTTTAACTTTTTCATAATTGATAGTAACTCCATCACTATTAACAAAATCACTCTCTCGACCAGTAATCGAATCTAAAAAATCATTTCCTTCTTTCCCAACTTTCTCCAGTATTTGTTTTAGATTAACATCATTTGTAATGGCGTTGAATACAATTTCAAAAACTGAGAGAAAGTTTGAATCATCATCATTAATTAACACCACTTTTTCATAATTATCAAGAATATTTAAAGTTGTTCGACTACGGTCAGCAGTAAAACTAATATAAGTTTTACCCGGACCCATTTTAATGCCCTTGACTTCAATATTTTTACCGGGGGAAAAATTTTCTTTCTTTCCACGATGATTGATTACTACACAATTATAGTCAACACCACCAATTCCTGAAATAATATTGCCGGAGCCAACCATTAGAGCAATTTGATCCGGACTTTGACCATTTTCAACTGCTTCAATCTCAAATATTTTATCATCACTAATATCAGTATCAGCATAAGAGTCAGGGTGCAAGGGATTAGCATCATTTTCTGGCCTCGAACCTATTAGTTCATCTATCAACTTCTTATAATTAACCAAATTTTTTTCATCTCAGAATTTACCGGGGAAAAGGTAATCACGAAAAGGTGAAAGATGATAAACTTGATATTCGAAAGTGGATGGATCAGCCTCTTGATATTTTTTCAATTTTTCCTTTTCTGCCTCGGGAAGAATTTCTTCACTAACTTCTAATAAAATCTTTCTTAATCGGGATTCTGCATCAGCAAACTCTTTTCTTTTCGCAAAAGGATTGAAATGTCCATCATCGCAATCACGAACTTCTTTTTCTGGATAAGAAGGTCCTTCTGGAAATTTAGCAGAATAGCAAACTCCTCCTCCGCTCTCGGTAGCACTCTGAAAACCACCAAACCGAGAAGAAACAATATTCACCGGACTATAATAATTGTCCCATAATTGTATTATCTTCTCTTCAGTTAGATTAATAACATTGTCACCAATTTTTGCACGAAATGCTGCTTTTATTTCTTCAGTTAGTCCTGGTCTCATATTTATATTATTTAATAATAATTCATATTTTACAAAAAAACAGTGGAACTTGGAGAGATTTTTTTTTAGCGGTTTTTGTTTAATTAGTGACAAAATTTATTAACATTGCTTTTAATATGTATTAATATGCTTCTGGGATTTATGAAAAAGTTAATTCAATTTCCTAAGTGGAAAAAAGTTTTTTACAAAAAAATAAATTATGAAATTAATCATTTGGTGGTTAGCCCTAATGCTCATTTTACCCCTTGCTTTCCTTTTTTGGTGAAAAAAGCATTGGAGACTACTAATTGGGGTTATTATAGGGGCAATTCTATTAATTAGTTGATTTTTGCCAAGCGAAATAACCTATTCAATAGTAAAAAAGGAAATAGAAAGAAAGGGAAATAAACCGCAAGAAAAATTAGAAAGCGCTCTAAAAAATATTTCGGATTCTACAATAAATCCTTCTGAACCAAAAAAACTAAAATTAGAAAAAGAAATAAAAAATTATCGGAAGCAACTTGAAGAATTCTTAAAAAAAATCAACAAAAAAACAGAAAAAACAGAAGAAGATAAAAAACTCTATGGTTTCTACCTATCTTTCTTGTCGAACCATGAAAGTCAATGAATAAAAGAATATGGAATTGAAGAAAATTCTCAACTGCTTTTATTTTGCGGAGAAGAATTTAATAAAGAATTAGGTCGAAAAAACTTACATTTAGATCACGGTACCATTGATTTTGGTGATAATAGTTTAGATTTAGAATTGCTTAAAAAAAAGTTAAAGCAAATCCACGAATACGGAGAGTGAGAAATGGGGTTTGCTCCTTATTATTTTCTTGTTTGGTTAAAAAATATTGACAAAATTACTAGTCCGGAATTGAAAGATGAATTATTGAAAATTATTGATTCTACTAAAAATTCTGACTTAGGAGAATACGAAAAAGAGGTAAAATTTGGGTCAGGAACTACGCCGGTTAAAAAGAAAATTGACTTTTCTAAGTTTATACTACTAGCCTCTACTTCTACTTCAAATCCCCAATTGTCTAGCGAACTAAGCGAAAAAATGAATCGTATCGAACCTTCTTTTTTTGACAAATATTTTTTGGTTCTTTTCTTGGTTTCTGGCGGACTAGAAGTTATTACTTTTTACTTTCTTACTAAGGCAAAGAAAAAGGAAAAATTAGCCAAATAAACGCTGCGATGAATAAAAATTACCTTTATCAAAAAATCAGAAGTAGAAATAATTAATGCGGCAGGCAAGAAAACCGGCAAATATTAAATTTTTATGATAATTCTAGCTATTGAAACTAGTTGCGACGAAACCAGCATTGCCGTTTTGGAGAATAAAAAAATTCTTAGTAATGTTACCATTTCCCAAATATTAGAGCAACAAAAATATGGAGGAGTAATGCCTAGTTTAGCGGCTAAATTACATGTTAAAAACATTCAAAAAGTTCTCCAAAAGGCTTTGCAAGAAGCCAAAATTTCCCCGGAAAAAATTGACTATATTGCTTATACGGAAAAGCCCGGACTAGTTATTTGTCTTCAAATTGGAAAAGCGGTAGCCGAAACACTTTCTCTTTACCTAAACAAACCACTTTTTCCCATTAATCATTTAGAGGGACATGTATATGCCAGTTTATTAGAAAACAAAAAGGAATGAGAATTTCCGGCCTTGGCTTTAATTATTAGTGGCGGTCACACTCAACTTTACCAATTAAATAGTCATTTTAATTTTGTTCTTTTAGGCGAAAAGCTAGATGATGCAATTGGCGAATGCTTAGACAAATCTGCGATTTTACTCGGTTATAACTACCCCGGAGGACCAATCATTGAAAAATTAGCACTGAGCGGAGAAAAAAATTATAAACTGCCTCTACCGAAAAATGACAAAAGTCTAGATTTTAGTTTTAGTGGTCTAAAAAGTGAGATATCTCGCCTAGTAAATAGTGAAAAAAAAAATTTGAATGTTAATAATTTAGCCTGCTCTTTGCAACATACTTTGGCTGAAATACTAACTAAAAAATTAAAAAGGGCTTGGTTGATTACCCATGCCAAAACCATTATCATTGGTGGTGGAGTAATCGCTAATTATTTTTTAAGAAATTATCTTACTCGCGAAATAAAAAAATGGGACAAAAATATAGATATATTTATACCAAATATTAAATATTCCACTGATAATGCTGCCATGATAGGAGTATTAACTTATTATAAAATTAAACTAAAAGGTTGTGATAAATATTAACGATAGAATTATGCAAAAAAAAAAAAAAAAACGGTTAGGGGAAAAAATTTGTTATTTGGTTCAGTCAATAAGCAGAGCAATAATAAAAACAGAATAAAATCATTTTGATATGACAACTAATTTAAAAATTTGAGTAAGACGAAAAAATCAATTAAATTTAAATCATGACTCAGCAACTGAATCTACTCTGGAAATTGTAAAGTCAGGTTTTGAAGTATGGAGTAATGATATGGGAGATGGAGTAAATGGTAAAATCGCCTTAACAGCTCCTATTTTTCTGATTGACGGCGGTGCCTCTAGAAAAGTAAGTAATATAAATAGAGTTATTATTACTGGCCCAACTCCTATTTTGACCACTTTTTATCGTCTCGTGCTTCTTAAACTCAATAATAGAAATGGTTTTCAGTTAATTATTAATAAGAATCTTAATCAAGCGAGCGATTATTGAAATTTTCCTGATAATAATACTCTACTTCTTACTCCTGCCGACTTTGGTGGAATGCTTGATGAAAATAAAATCGATATCAACGATGTTAACTATCACGATAATGCTGACAACCAACCTGAATTATTACGAGACCTAAATGACCAAAAATTAGCTCTTTTAAATTTAGAAAGGATGCTGGAAAGTATTAAAACCAAATACGGATCCGAAATTGAAGACGGACCAGATTATGATATTACTAACCCCGTAGAACTTGGGAAACCAAGTATAGAAGATGATGAAAATCCGACCAGAAACAGAGAAGCAACCGGATTACAAGCCTATCCGCATAGTCCAAATAATGATATTAGAAAAATTTTGTATAATTTAACTGATGATTTAAGAGAAGAAATAGATTTATCAATAGAAAAACTAAAAATTTTAAGAAGATTATCCAAGTGTGGTATAAGGAGAAAATCGCAAATTCAAATCCTAAAAGCAGAAGGTTATAAAGGAAATGATGATGAATTTAAAGAATTTAAAAAACAGAGAGGGAAGTATAAAGGATTTCCGCTTTTAGACCCTAATTTTAAAGTTACTTTAGACTCCTCTGATAACGAATTTAAAGTAGAAAAAGTAGACCCCGACAAAGTGGTTCGTTTTACCAAGGAAAATATTGATAATTTTCGAAATCCTTTTACCAATTATGATATATTTCGACGAGAAACAGAACTTAAAGATAATAGCGGTAATTTAGTTAAAGATAAACATGTTAATACTGAACCGAAGGAATGTTTAGGTTTTCAACCGGGTGATTTAATTCTTAGATTTAAAAACGATATATACTATCATACTTATAAAAATGGTAGATGAATTTTCAATAATGATTGCTCCAAGATATACTACGACATTTTTGCGGCTCAAAATGTAGATGAGGCCATAAATTTAGCTTTCTTTGGTAAGGATTATTATTTTGCCCAAAGTGAATTCAGTTCGGATAAACGAAAAGAAAATCCAAGAAACGGATGGGTAAAAACTCCCAATACCAATTTAAAATTCGATGAGGTGAAAGATTGAGATCGCAAGCAAACTTTGGAGCATTATTACAAGGCTTTCAAAGCCGAATTGGACAATGGAAGTTTATGTTGCCAGTGAATAATTCCTGGAGATGAAGATGGTCATGGAGCCACTGATGCTCCTAAATGAAATGACTCGGAAACTCAGCAAAAAATCACTGAGGCTTATAAGTTAGCCAAGGGATGAATTGATAGTTATGAAACACTTTTAAGCTCGAACTTTGGTGATATGAATGAAGAAAGTTTAAAATCAATGCAACTCAGTCTGAACACCTGAAAAAGTAGCCAGATTTATAAAGCTGGAGGTGTTTGAGTTGAAGTAATTGACAATTTTTTGGATGAAATTAAAGGAGCTTTGCAGCATAAAAACTTTGAAACTGAATTGGCGGGTTTTAAAAATCGTGGTAGTGAACTAGCCAAAAAGATTTATGAAGGTTTGGAAGCAAATAAAAACGGATTTACCCAAGCAGTATTTTCTGAACTAAAAAATCTTGTAAATCTGCTAGACGAGGCTTTTGGAACTGTAAAACCTAACACTAAAAATGACTTAAATAATTTTGTCGGTAGCAGTGACACCAACAAAAAAAAGGCCTTAGAAATCGCAAAGCAGGTTAAAAAACAAGAAAGTGACACAGAAGACTGTGTAAAAACTGCTGTGGAAAAATTAAAATCTCCTCAGGAAAATAAACTTGAAGAAGCCCGCCAAAAATTAAAAGATTTATTAACTGATCTGAAAATTGGCGGACAAGACGCTTATGAAACGGTAGTTGCAGATATTAAAAATTCAGAAACAAACTTGAATAAAACTAGCCAGATTTTTGAAAAATTGGAAGAGATTAGGAAGGCTAGCCAAGATGATAACGGTGAACTACTAGATGCCCTTAATAATCTGAAAAATGACGCCAGCAACGAAACTGCCTGAAATGCTATTAATAAATATAAAAGAGATGGTCAAAATCAAGGTTATGCAGATGAAATGCTAAAAATGTTAAAAGACTGGGCGGAGAGAAGGAAAAAAACTCATTACGATATTCAAAATTCCAAAAACAAGGCCGAATTCCAAGTGGCTAAGTCAGAATTTGTTAAAAAACCCGAATATAGAAACAACCAATCAGATTACGACAATATTTACTTCCCTCTTTTAGAAAAAGCAGTCGAGATTAGAGAAAAAGGAAATGGTGCCAATGAGGATGAAAAGAATTTAAGCCAACTAATGACTGTTATAATGTCAGATTATAATGATTGGAAAGAACAATTAGGAGATTTAGAAAATAAACTTGCGAAAATAAAAAATTATGTCGAAGGAGGAGCCAAACATAATGTTATCCAAAGTTATTCCAGCACTCAAAAAATTGCCCTTAAAGAACTTGTCAATAAAATGGAAAAGAAGTTTTCTGAATGACAAATCCTAAAAGCCGAATCTGAAAACCAGAATAATTTCTCTTCACCTACCCCTTGATACAAAACAACGACAGCAATAGTAACAATTATTCTCGTTTCGACGGCCATTATTGTTGGAGCAATTTCTTACTATTTAGTAAAAAATGGGTTTTGAAAAGAACAGAATGATTCTAACTAATCCCACGCTTGCTTCAACCTTAAGGTTCCTAACAAATATTCTCGAATAAAAAGTTAATTAAAACACGCCTAACTTTTTTTATAACTTTCCTCTTTTAATATTTCTTCTAAAGCATTAACAGGAACCTCCTGATAGTGAGAGAAATGTATTAAATATTCACCTCGCCCCCCGGTTATTTGGCGCAAGATTGTCGAATAATTAAGTATTTCTTTTAGAGGGATTTTGCCCCCTATATGAGCATTACCTTCTTTTTCCTCTGTATTCTCGATTACAGTGCGGCGTGAACTAAGGTCGCCAATGATATCTCCCATATAGTTTTTCGGCACTATCACTTCCACTTGCATAATCGGTTCTAACAAAACTACTCCTAACTCTTTAACTCTTTCTTCCCTTTCCTCCATTCCTTTTCCTCGGAATGCCAAAACAGCCACTTCTTTGAAGTCCCCTGGCTTAGTATCTACTGAATGTCTTTCCCCCTCCAGCAAAGTTGCCTTTGCATCTATCAAAGGATAACCTAAAAGCAAACCAGATGACATGGCTTCTTCCAAACCTTTTTTTACTTCTTCTGCATCTTTGCCTGACATTTCCTGACCTTTTTTAGCATCCACGAACTCATTGCTAACCGAATATTTTTTTTTTCTTTTTCCTCAAGCGTCCTTTTCTACTTTATCACGAATCTCTTTTAACTTGACTAAATGACTAGGTTCTAATTCTTTAATTTCTGCTTCAAAATCACGGTTAGAAGGCTCCAATTCCTCTAAGTTTATCCCTCATTGTTTCAATCTTTCTTGGAGGGATTGAACTTCTTTTTTTTTCTCTGTTTCATTCAAAACCCGACCAAAATCTTTTATTTCATTATTAACTACTGGTTCGAATTCAATAGTAATCCGAGCAAAATGTCCGCTTCCTCCAGTTTGTTTCTTAAGAGTAACCTTATCAAATTTTTTCTTTTTAGTAATAGTTTCTCGGTAAGATACTTTTTGTTGCTTTCTCTCCACCTCTACCTTGCTTTCTAGGAGTAATCTCTCCACCGAAATTTCTAAATGTAATTCACCCATTCCAGCAATAATCATTTGTCCTGTTTCCCGATCTGTCCAATGTCTGAAACTAGGATCTTGAATTTCCAGCCTTTCCAGAGCATCCCGTAATTTGTCTTGGTCCTTATTAGTTTTAGGTTCAATAGCCTGAGAAATTACTGGTTCGGCGAAATTAATGCTTTCAAGTAACACAGGGTTTTCTTCTTCTCCGAAAGTATCGCCGGTAACGGTGTATTTTAAGCCAATTATAGCTGCAATATCACCAGTTCCTACTTCTTTAATCTCTTCTTTACTATCAGCATGCATGCGAACCAAGGCTTTATTGCCTATTACCTCTTCTTTCTTTTTGTTAACATTATAGATACGAGACCCAGCAGAAATTTTTCCAGCATAAACTCGAACAAAAGTCATCTGCCTATTATTTTCATCAAAAATGATTTTAAAAGCAAGGGCTAAACAATTCCTCTTTAATTGCTTCCTCAAATCAATTAACTTTTCTTCCATTTCAAATTTAACCACTTGGAGAGCCTGGTCAGTCCGATTTTCTGCTGATTGCCCGCCAGATAATGCCAGATTCAAGTTATTAAGCGACTTCTCTAATTCAGCAATTTCTTTCTTAATTTCTACGACATTCTTCTGCTCTTTTTCTGATTTATCCCCTTCAGATGGAGAAAAAACTGGAATTGGAGGTATATCCAGTGGAGAAGGTAAATAATCCACTGCTCCATCCAAAACTAATTTTACTCCCACATGCTTATAAGCAGAACCGCAAAATAATGGGAAATATTCGCCTGTTAAAGTGGCTTGGCGCAATAACTTTTTAATTTCTTCTACTGATAATTCTTCACCTTCCAAATATTTTAGGGATAGTTCCTCATCTTTTTCAATTATCTTTTCTATGCTTTCCAACAATTCTTGCCGATACTTTTTGGTGTCTTCCATCAAGTAAGAAGGAATTTCCCTCTCCTGATAATTTTCATCCTTATCGCCCATTTGAAAATAATAGGCTTTTTGCCTTATTATATCAACTACTCCTTCTAATTCTCTGCCGGCTCCAATCGGGAACTGGACTACCAGAGGAACCGTATAGAGTTTTTTCTTAATACTCCTTAAATTATCCACAAACTTTTCAACACTTTCTACTCCATCCATTTTATTAATAAAAATTAAGCGTGGTGTTTTGTATTTATTAGCTTGACGCCAAACTGTCTCAGTCTGAGCCTCTACTCCTTTTTTGCCATCTAAAACCACTATTCCGCCATCTAAGACTCGCAAAGATCTTTCCACTTCGGCGGTAAAATCGACGTGTCCAGGAGTATCAATAATATTTATTTGACAATCTTTTCAATAAACTGTAGTAGCAGCTGACTGGATAGTAATTCCTCTTTTCTTTTCCTGCTCCATGTAATCCATAGTGGCTCCTTTGCCCTCTTTGTCATGAACTTCCCCAATTTTATGGATTTTTTTAGTATGGTAAAGTATTCTTTCAGTAGTAGTTGTTTTTCCGGCATCAATATGAGCTATGATACCAATATTACGAATATTAGATAATTTTTTCTCGTCTTCGGGCATATTTATAATTTTAGTTTCCAAGTTATAACAAATAAATAAAATTCCCCCTAAACCCCACTGTTTTTTTTTTTTTTTTTTGTAAAATAGATATAAAAAGGTATTAAGAGCAGCATAATAATCTAAGGTACAATAATCTTGAATCATGAAA